>JARJLE010000664.1:0-22043 GCA_029289555.1 Mycena latifolia | reverse complement strand
GCCGATGTACCGGTGTCCTCAAACTCCAAGCGGTACATGCCATTCAAGAGCGGGCTTCCATGAATGGTGAGCCATCGGCTCGTTTGAAAACCGCTTTCCCTGCCCAAACTCGACAGAATAGCCGTGCGCATCCAGCTTCGAGGTCGAAATCAGGTTGGCGGTGATGTCGGGCGTATGGATGGCATCGAAGGATATTTCCTTCCGTTGCCCCTGGTACGTGACTACCTTCCGCACAACTCCCGTTGCTAAAATGCGGAATGTCGACCCTTCAGCAGCATTCCCTTCACGCGACTCGACGGGGAAGTACTCCGAGAACTCGTCGCGGCTCCTGAAGCAGTGCTCCGTCGCACCTGAATCCACAACAGCAACGCTGTGCTTCCGCACGGGCTGGGAGATTGCCACATACGCACTAATGCCGCCGCAAGACCCATCCGGGCCATCACCGTAGTCGCTGTCGCTGTCCGAGTCATCATCGGAGGTGTCAGATGACGTGTCGGATGGGTCATCATCCGCGGGGAGGCGCAATGCGAGGCGGCGCTGCTCGGAATACCAGGCAATGAGGTCAAAATATCGTCGAGGAGGAACTCAGTGGGGATGAGTACGTCGAGGTCAGTCATGTTGTCTATGATAACATGCTCCGTGTCTGATATCTGGTACACCAGAAATCTGTCCTCATCCTGGACATGATCATCACCCGGGTACGGCTGCCCGTGCTGCAAGAAAGTCTCGGCCGCAATCTGCAGCGCACCGCGCGCTTCCTCGAAGGGAGGCGCACCGACGACGGAATCCCACTCGGTCTCGAATAGCTCCAGTGTCGATTCGGCGGTGTCGAGGTTGATGACGGAGTCGTGATCGTGAACGACCTCGAAGTCAGACGACATGAGGGAGGATTCAGTGCGGGAGTCAGATGCAAGGTACGCATTTGACGATGTCTGCAATGCAATGCCCTCAGGCAACGCAATAGTAACCGTTGCGTCCGTAGCCTCGTGCCATGCCATCAGCGATTCGGGCGATGCGAGAACCTCCTCGCCGCGGAAATCGATGGTCTGAATGCCAGCGCCATCGTAGACACTGAATACCGCATCGGGCACGGTCCAGGCCGTGAACGCGAACGTCTCAACTGTGTTCGCGATGCCGCGATAGGCCGCTTCCCCTTCCACCACGCAGGCCACTGACCCTCTTTCCTCCTCCAGGCCAAACAACACAGTCTGTAATGGAGTGGCCTTTTCGTCCTGGAGCTCCGCACTGTATGTTTGAGCAAACAAGACTCTTGCGAGCGGCGCGCCGCGCATCCCGATCATTGTAGGTGTTCGCGGCAAGGGCATTGGTCGGTGTGGAGGCCGAGGATGAAGGTACGCGATTGCTCAAGCGTTCAGCATGCATGGAGACGAAGCTATAACCTCCGCAGATGTCTTGAAGGTATGGAGCACCGCACGATGTTGTCCCATTCTTCACCAAGCAGCGAGATGAAAATGGTCCGAAAACCGGTGTCATCGATCTTGGCACCCATATCGTTGGCAACCTGCCAGAGATTGCGAAGACGGGCGACATGGTCGGACATGGGCGTTCCAGGGACAAGGTAGGCATTGTGGAGCTCGCGCGATGCGTTGACTAACCCCATCTCGGTGATGTGGTGGTGATTGTCGTCGAGTGACTTCATCGCTTCAGCCGCGGTGCCGTCAACCTCAAGCCATACCGATGGGATCTTCACATTGAGCACGAGCAATGCAGTTGCAATCGCATCACGGTAGACCATTCATCGTCGAGGGGGTCAACGAGTAGATGCTGGTAGGATCGGGGGGAAGGGCAGTGGTCTGGGCTGTCGCACGGGAGCAGGCGCGGCGGGACAGGTGATCTTGCCGTCGTAATAGCCACCCAAGCCACGGGCTTTGGCGAGGGCCATAATCTTGGTTTTAAAACCACTGTATCCTGTACCGTCAAACTTCTCCCGTCTGGGAGGAGCGGTACACCGGTTGAGTTCGATGACATTGTCGAAGGTCAAATATAAATCTTGAGTCGTAGTAATTTCTCTGTGCACGAGTATATTCTGAAGCAAAGCTTCGGGGCCGATAACCTGTAAGCAGTAATACTCAGACGGGCACTATGGAGTGAACGACTGTATTGAATACCTGTAAGCAGTAATACTACATCGGAAGTAAGTAAAGGAATGAAGAAATAGATATAATAGACAAACCTCAGACGGGCACTATGGAGTGAACGACTGAAGGTTTATCTGATCGTAGCAACAATATATGTAGGGCAACCGAAAGGATATATGGGCGAGATAAGAAAAAGCCAAGACAGAGTCGGGGGAGGTAAGATCAGATGGTACATGATTACAAGGGGAGGTCTACGTGCGCGAGTGCTTGGCACCGCGCACCGACTATATGGCGCGTCGAGCCGCTACTTCAACACGCATATCGCAGATGCCTTGAAATTGGGTGGGCGCGGACCGTCCGCCACCGGGCCTTCTGTGCGCCTGCATTGATAATGCCTACTTCGCATGATGGTGTCACAGCGAATTAACTGAAAAAAGATAGGGTAAATTGACAATAGCCCGACCTCGAGTCGAACGGGGGTGTGTCCCACATACTTGCATGACTCAAGCTAAAGGATTTATTATGGATGCGGACCATCCGCCACCGGGCTCTTCTACCTCCTCTTTGCACTGTATTGATGCATGGGTTTTGGATACCTGCTCGAACATTTTACAGTACAAAAGAGCGTAAAGCAGCGATGGAAGAGCCCGACCCCAAGTCGAACGGGGACTTCCCGCGTCCTCACTAAGAGAATGAAGTAGTGGGGCGCGGATCGTCCGCCACCGGTCGTCGATATATGAGTTTTATATACTATTGAATGGTTCGCTACTTTAGTTATGTAGTCGCGACCATCCACCACCGGGCTTCCTCACCTCGTTGAGTCTCTAGTTGTGCAGGAGGTTTTGAGACTTTGAGTATCCCCGATTTTTTTTTTTTTTTGGGAAGGGAGAAAGGCACACACCCGACCCGAGACGACCGGGCCGACTAGAACAGTGCCTCCGTGAGTAGATTGGATGTTTTCCCCCGTCCAGCTTTAATTTTGTAGTTCTTGCGTCGTGAGATACCAGATTCTCGAGGTAGCTTGCAATGCACCCAGACGTTGAATTGCCATTTGCCATTGCTAATATTTCGCACAAGGAGTATCAAATATTCGGACTGCATCTTCCGGCAGGGACCGATTCGATTGGGGCCGTTGAATCATACGTGAATAGAACCAATAAACTGGGTCAATGTAGGACCTGGTTCAATCGTTCCAGCCCGCTGTTCGTACGAAGTGCTCCAAGCTCGCATAGACCCCCTCAAACCGCTGCATGGCTCCCACCCATGGGCCAGGGTTTGATCGGAGGGTATTCCACCACAAATAGTACGTCCCGCGCCGCCTGGCGGACACAGTACGATGTCTCCCCGCCAATAGTCCAACGAGACGAACATAGCAGGAACGAACCCAGCGAGCTCACATCCGTACATGCCCACAAACTCCGACTTCTGACCGTCACAGTTGTACCCGTCGCCGGAATTGACATACTGGGTCCATTCGCATGACCAGGCTCGAGGAGCTGTGCGTCGGGGATGCGGGCCACTAGCGGACGCGGTGAAGCTGATCGAGAGGTCGAGAGGTGCCTCATCGAAGGACGCGATTGGTATATGTATGTATGTGCCCTGACTGGCTCAACAATGGAAGAAACAGTGGGGTTAAGTATGTGCGGGATACCGGTGGGGCGCACATGCCTGAGAGCGTGCGTCGTTGACTGGAACACAATTAGTGGAAAGGATATCGGCAACGGAGTACGCCGTACTGAGATTCGTTTGTAGCGAGGCGAAAGCCTGTTGCCGTTATCAAAGGAAGCTTTGCAGAGGTGGTTGATCGCAAGTCTGTGGAAGTCAGGATCCAATCCAACGTCACCAAAACCTCACCTGTGAGTTCCCCATCGCTGTAGGACCCAACTATCTCCAGCCGATTCCAATCCGCCTCCTCCATAAACGAGTCCGCGCCATTTTCGTCACTTCGTTACTTCGCTTAAATTTGCGAAGTTTCGTCGCATTGATGGCTTTTGTCCAAAGTTCGTGAGTTGGAGGAATTTTCTGCAAAAGCTCCTCACGAGTACTTTTTGCATTGAAGTTCCGTCTCGTGTTCATCTCAGGCAGCCGCGTGCTCCATGTTCATCTACAAAGTCTGAAGCGGGTGTAAAAATGTAAAGCAATCGTGAGGCCTAAGTTACCCAAAAAAATGATGTATTCAACACAAACTCAAATACATATATCTGATCCAACTACTCCGGCGCCGAAGTAGGGCCAAGCAATGCGTGAGCGCCTCCCCGCCGCCGCCACGGGCACTAACTCGAGCTGCTGCGAAAGGCGGCGCTCGGCGGACCCGCTGACATCCGGCGCTCGACCAGTATGTGTATGTGAGTGCACACATAATTAATATGCCTCAGGTACTCACCGATACCGTTGGGGTGCAAAGGAGCGGCAGCTCAAAACGTTCCCGCAGGAGCGCGCTTGGCTCCGGCACAACGGAGTGGACAAGACATGCGTCCGACAAGCTGCTGCCTTTCCAGCTGCGACGCGACACGAGGCGATGGGCACGCGGAATTTTTTCGAGCGCGGCATCGCCCGCAGTGCCGATTCCAACCCTACGCGCTTCATGCCACCTCTCCTCCTGCATCCCAAAAGCCCGTAAAAGAAAACGATAATATAACCACCCTCCAACAAACCCATCTCGCACGCTGGACTGTTGCTGCACGCGCGCGATTCCGCCGGGGCGAACTTGATGCTCCTCTTGTGAGTCAATGTGCGGAGGGCAATGGGGCAGGCACGGGAAAACTGTCTTGAGGTTGTTCGTGCTCGTTACCAGCTGGTCCGTGCATCCTAGCTGGCGTGCGCGACAATCGTGGTGGTGGTAGAAGGGAAACAGTGATAATTCTACGTGATGCTCAAACTCCAATAATCCGCGTGAATTGCGAGCTGACGAACTTTCATTAGAGCTTATTCTTCTGACGAACTTTCACAGAGAATCAATGGAAATGACGAACTTTCACCAAATCCCATCAAAGTGACGCACTTTCGCAGGATTAAGCGAATTAACGAAGTGACGAAGGAGGGTGCGACTCTGCATATTTTTACGGAAATATGACCCGTACAAACGGTTACGTCCCCATACCGTCGATGAGATTAACTCGAGATCGAGCGGTACGGTGACAGTACGGGATATGCCGTATACGGATCCCCCGTAACCGGCCGTTTACGCGTAATTTACGGGTACGCAGCTGTACGTACTCAATCAGCAGCGAAACTAACCTGCCGACAATGCCGGGAGGGTGCCGGGATGCTTTACCTCCGCAAATAACTTCGCCAAGCACCGGCAGCAGTGTATCTGCGCTGCCGACGTGATTACTTACCCGGTGAGGTGGATGGCGGGCCGGTCGGCAAACCACATTCTCACACCTATGTTGTGAGCGGGTTTTGCCTCTGTTGTCAGTTTTTTTTCATACCACTGGTAAAGAGAATGAAGGTTCTCTCTTGGTTCTTCAAAATTGAAACAAGCTGCATCTGGGTTCTAATCAATTTCAACTCATCAACACTGTAAAATACGCGTAAACGGACGGGACCCGTCCCGTTTGCCCTCTCTCGGCAAGTCTTGACGTACGGGTGTGGCCGTCACGTAACAAAAATACGGCGTAAATCATACGCCCGTGGGCGTATTAGGGACGGTCCAATGCCCTAGACTACAGTCAAATGGAAACTGCGAGTCTACTAGATTGGGCGATGCAAAGAGTGCGGCGAACTCGTCTACCTTTTCGAGCCTTCCAAGATCATGCAGCGTCAATTTGACGAGACTCGAGCGTTGGCACAGGTTACAGATCGCCATACGCAGCTCCTGGGGTAGTCCTCCATGGAGGCAAGGGAGGACATCCCTTGTACGCGAAGGATGTCAGTACATGAAGCATCGACAGCGCTCCATTCAAGTCTGATATCCGGGAGGAGCGCACCAGGCTTGATGGATGATACGGCGGTTTCAGATGTGAGAACACTTGCCCCGAATTTGTTACATGAAGTCTGGAGAAAAGTGTTGTGTTCCCAAATTTAGTCGGTCAACCACATCGCACCATTTCATTATCTCGGATTTGTTATCCTCTCGGGCTGCAAATCCCCTCGCATCGAAATGTACAGCCACCCTGGGCGCTGATGCCCGCTGACACCACGGATCGTGATCCTTTCTTTGTTTGATCCGCATTTACTGGGCGCCATTCTTACTGCGCGAAGTTCGACCCCACCCTCACAATACTGATTCTGGTAGAGATCTCTAATGGCGGGCCGCAACTGGGTGTCTTCTGAGTTTTTCTGTAGGGTTGTGGATTCAAGCGAATGTAGGCCCAACTCGCGATTATAGAAAAAACAGAGACAAATACCGAAATCTCAAGCTGGAAAGGCCGTCCGATGCTAGATTCGTGACCGGTCTGCCTACGAGGAGCGAAAATATGATTTGACTTCTTTTGGCCTAGGGCAAAGCACTTGGCACAATTTTTTGCAATTCATAGGCAGACTGGTAATGAGTCTAGTCCGATGCTACTTGTAGTGATGCCTCCATGTTCAACAACCTCAAGGCAAGGTTTTGCGGTGGTTCCGGGGTGGCTATGACCACGCGGAGACCGATCCGTCCTCATGCAACTTTGGATGATGTATTATCTCAGCGCATCTCCCGGTATTATAGTTCGTGATCAGCAACGGGGTGCGCGTCCGACGCTCACGGGCAGACTCACCTAATTTAGCACCGAACAACGACAGAGTGGGAGAAGAATTGTATACCGTTTCACCAACCAACAAGCCATCACTCAAGAAAGCCACCGATTGGCGCGGTGCGCAAGGGATGTGGTAAGCAGATTCGGAAGATATGAATCAACCAAGCATAACAGATAATTTATAAAGCACCCAAGCAACCCTCCAAAACGAAATGGGAACGATGGGGTTGGGTATGGGTTCGAGGGCGCTCAGTAGCAATTGCGACCAAGTAGCGTATACGTAGATATAAAATTGTTAAACTCTCACCAGGAGCAAGGAAGCTCTTTCCGTGGAGCCCGGATGCCGTAACTCCATGCGTGGCAGTGTTATTGGATCGCAATCAGTATTGAATCGTGGTTCGATTTTCCCCTAAAGCTACGTGTGTTCCCACCTGTGCGATCAACATATATAAGGCGGCGCCATGAACCAACGCCACCCAACCAACATGCTTCCCAAAATCACTTTGACTTCCTTTTTTCTCGCAGCTCTCGCTCACGCTGCTCCCACCGTTACCTTGGGCAATACCACCTTGAGGGGGGCAGGTACAGAAGTCCCCAACGTCGAGTTCTATGGCGGCATGTGGTTACTGGTGCTCGGAATTTCCCTGATCTAATTGCATCCCAGGCATACCGTATGCAGAGCCACCTGTGGGCAGTCTGCGGTTCAAAGCTCCCGTGCTGAAACACGCCCTGAATTCGCCTACCTTTAATGCCAGCACGTACGGACCTCCATGCCTCCAGCAACCGGACGTGAATCCCGGAGCGCTTTCTTCGAGCTCCGAGGACTGTTTGACACTCAACGTCTATAAGCCCGCGGGGCTGGCCGATACCGACTCTCTTCCCGTAATGGCCTGGATCCCCGGAGGAGGGTTGGTTGGTTCGTCGCTTAATATTTTTGAGGGACTTTTATGCTGATGGCATGGATTTTGGAAGCTGGTGGATCGCAGACCTATGATGCAAGCGCCCTCGTGGCTCAGAGCATCAGTCGAGTAACAATACGTCTCGCATCTGGTTGGATCTCTCTGACTTGTATCCTAGGGAACACCGGTCGTCTATGTCAGCTTGAACTACCGGCTCGGGCCACTGGGCTTCCCTCCAGGCCGCGAAGCCTCTCGCAACAAGGCCCTCAATCTCGGATTCAGAGACCAGCTTATGGCGTTGCATTGGATCCAAAACAACATCGGCGCATTTAACGGAGACAAGTCCAAAGTAGGCAGCCAACCAGCTACCGCTGAGCGCTGGATCAAGCTTACGAAATCTCATAGGTCACTGTATTTGGAGAAAGTGCCGGTGCAGGTTCGATTGGTATTCTCTTCCTTAACTCGAATTTGGAAGAACTTGCGAGGGCTGCGGTACGTCTATCACATTGGGTATCCTATTCGCTTTTATCGCTGATTGTCTGTACAGGTAATCCAGTCTGGCAGCGCCTCACTACTCCCAGTGTTCGACCCTTCCCGTAGGCAGGCGGACTGGGACAATTTTGTTCGAGATGCCGGCTGCGCGGAGAGCCTTCCCACGGGTAGTTCCATTGCTTGCCTGCAAGGTGTGGATGCCAGCGTACTTTTGCAAGCGATCAGTACATCTTCCGCAAAATCTGATGAGGATTATCCGTGGGGGCCTGTCCTTGACGGACCCAGTGGGCTCATCCCGGATATCCCTTCAGTGATGTGGGAGAAAGGGAAGTTCGCGCGGATTCCGTTTATGACTGGTTCCAACTTGGACGAAGGTTCGGTGTTCTTCCTCCGCATTCGTCCCATATGGTGATGTTTTAGCTTGTCAGGCACTTTCTTCACTACGCCTCTGATGAATTCCACGGCCATGGCAAGGGTATATCTTATTTCCAACTACACAACCCCCGCAGTGCCTTTCCAGAAGTTGGAAGCGACTGTGGAAAAGATCCTCGAACTGTATCCGGATGTTCCCGCCCTGGGATCTCCCTTCAACACGGGAAACGAGACATTTGGTCTCAGCAGCCAGTATAAGCGTTATTCTGCCCTTTGTAAGGACCATTTCCCCAGTTGTGCGCAGCCACTAAGCACAATTTCCATAGTGGGTGATATAATGATTCAATCGCCACGACGTGCTTGGATTCAGGCCGCGAGTCAATTTGGCGTGAACACTTTTGGCTATCTGTTCACTGATCCCGCGCCGCCCGTCATAATCCCCGCTCTCGGAGGTCGGAACGCGTCAGTGGAAGCCCTCGGCGGTAAGAACATGCTCAACATTCTCATTGTACTTTCGGTCTCAATTTTGTCAGTGACACATATCGCGGAAATTCCGTATGTTTATGGCGCGGAGGCATTCATACCCAATCGCCCTGCTTCATCGGTCGAGTTGAGCAAGCGCATGGTTGATTACTGGGTGTCGTTCGCCACAACCCTCGATCCCAATGATGGGCTTGGTTCCGCTCGTATGTTCAGCCCACCGCTAATTGCCGTACACATCTGATTCACCATGGGTCCCTTAAGGCCCTACGTGGTCTCAGTACCGATGCGGCGATGAGGTACGCGCTCAGAGTCTCTGTCACAGATTGCTCTGACGTAGTACCGTAGATGATCCTACAACTGAACGGCAATGACACCAAGATGATTCCGGTATGCTCGTTACTGCAATAAATCCTTAATCTTGCCCATCGATCTCGTGTACAGGATAACTACCGCGCGGAACAGATTGCTTTCATCAACGCGAACTTAGAGGTCTTCAGTCACTGACGAACCATCCGTATTCCATGTTGAATATTTTACCCTCCCACCGCGTGCTTCACAGAATGGTTCTATCGTACCGGAGTCGCAAACTTATCAGTATTAGAAAGATGCAGCATTTACGGACAGTCTTTACAATATTATCTGAGACTTGGTATTCGGCCACCTTAGCATTGTTGGCCTTGGGCCCGTACATAGAGTGAAGCGGATACATGTCTGTGGAGCCTGGAACGATGGTATGCATTCTAAAAGTAATTTCACTTTTTCCCCCAGAATTCAGATCATGATTTCATGGCTTGCGGAATTTACTTTCCGGCGGTACCTAGAAATGGTCAGATACAGGCTAGTTGGCCGCCTCCTTAAATTGTTAGCTGGCGGCCATTTCATTCACCCCAATGTATCTTAAATAGTCCAGGGGATATAAGTGCACTATTCTGTAAGGACCGGCTGTAGACATAAGGAATACGGGGACCGTAATTATTTTCCTTGTCGGCTTCGTTGGGGGGTAAAATCACGGTGTTGACTGAATGGTTTGCCCTACACCACCATTTGGGAATGTTGTCCCCAAAATGTGTGGTTTAAATGTCTTGAAAATATCCTATGAAATATGTGGGGGAGGTCAGTGAACACATTTTAAAAGCCAATTCAATCGAAAATGTCACCAAAATATCTACACAATATCAAGCTGATATCCTAAGGAGCCTCATGCAATTCTTTGTCACAAAATGCTCCAGGGATAAACTCTGAAGTATTGCAGGAATGGTCAGGCAATGCAATATTACCTAGCTTGTCAAGGTCTCTCCACCCTCGTAATTGGCACACTTTCGTCGCACCAGGTGACCCTACAATCCCCGAGAAGCCCAGACTAGGTCGAGACTCAATACGTTTGTCAACTGTGACTACATCCTGACTCAAAACTTACGTCTTGCTGAGTTATTGTCAAAGCCGCCAGCCAAACGCAGCGCGCAACAAGAGCCGGCGGTCGGCAACGAGCCGGAGGCACGGGCGGCATCGAAATGATTGGTCGGACTTTGAATGTCCTTCGTGGCCATTGAAATACATTCACACTGCTTCAGCTAGAACTAGCATCAAGCTCGCGAGATACAACAGGTAATATCCCGTGAGTGCATAAAGCCGCCCGTTCAGTAGTGTCGCTCACCGCAACGCACCGAACTTTCGGCTCGCGCCTTCGGCCGATCGCCGATAGCGTTACCGCAGGGGGAGTTGCATGAGATCGCCTCGACGCCACACTCAGGCCTTGACGGTGCGGCGGTGCCATTCTTGACGCTCTCGCCACCCATCAATTCTTATAGCCACGGGTGGAAGTATCGTGAAAGTTGAATCCCTGATTGAACCTCTCAATTTTGGCCTGCAAGCAAGGTATTTTCCGACGCAGTCGGCACTCCCTAGTTTGGAAAACATCAGACACAACTTCGACTGAAAAACTCACAAGTGCGCGCCCCAAGATCGGAGCCATCCCTGTGCAGCTCGCAAGAGCCATAGTTAGCCGTCCCGCAGTCTACTGGGGCGGGGGAGCCGGTGCTGCCGGTCGCAGAATAGCGCCACTAGACGCCGTCGATCGAGCCCAGTGTGCACGCTACAGTCGTTCGCGTCCGACTGGCTCTTGATTCACGGGCCGATGGCGGAGCCGACTGCACGGATGTTGTTCCCGAGCTCAAAGTGGCAGGTGTTGACCGCAGCCGCGATCTTGATGCAGTCGGTGATGCTGAGGCGCTTCTCGAGTGTGGTGGCGTTGGGCTCGAAGTACTCGAGCCTGGTGCTCACGAACAGCGTGCTATCTAATTCCCTCGCGGGAGCGTCAGGATTGACACCGTAGGCCACAGGTACAAGGAGGGGGGCTGTGGCAGCGAGGAAAAGGAACTTGAAAGCGAGCGTTGTCTCATTCTAGGGCAGACCCTGTTCCAAATACACGTAAGGAAAAAAACAAGTAATGAATGGACGTCTCCGAGTCATCGGAAGACGCCTACTCTTCGATCGTACGTCAAATGGAATTTAGATACGCAGATGTAGTCGCTCTGCATCCTAAATACAGTGTTATCAGGGTGGAATCAGGCCCGGCTTATCTTCGTTTCCATTGTGGTTATGAATGGAAGACCGCGAGAGCACTCAAAATTAACTCAATTATGCTGAGATGTTCATACACTTACCACTCACCACTTCAATTCGTTTCACTGAGAGCGGGCCTGCCGAATTTCTGAGCCTGAGCCTGGACCCTATCTCGGGTCGGACCCGGGTCGGGCTCAAAAGCCTGGGCTTGGGTCGGGCAGACTTCCCGAGATCCTGAAAACACCATTATTAAACACTGTGTGACGGTGAAGAAGAAAAGGTTTGTCCTGAGGGGGACAGAGATATGCCAAGGTCGTGCACGTCTGCGAAGTCTAGTGCTTGAAGGGGGTTTCTTTCTTGGGTTGCAAGAAAGAGGATCTGGGGGTAGAGTAGTCGACAGTTCAACTCAACACGAAAAACTCAGCTAAAAATAGATGCGCGCTCAAACTCGGGGGCTCGCACAGATGAGACTCGGGGGAAAACAAGGTAAGGTCCTAGGTAATAAGCCTAGCGAATTTATACATGAGGGGACGGCTGTTCGCGTACTCTTGCGACACCGGAGCCCGCGAATAATACATGAAACAAGTCAGAAATGTACGTAAAGCGACCATCGTAAACCCTTCGGCTAAAGCAACTCTTCAGTGTGCGCACACCGGGAGATGGGCAAAGACGAATAGGGAGACTCGCTGCCCCTCTCAGCGTCGACACTGGGTGACCAGGCCAGGTCGAAGGTCAATCCCCAGCCCAATCCGAGTGTGCCGCCACATCCGAGACTGCTGTCACTTCGGGATTGCTACCTGAAAAGTAAAATATTCCGAGGTAATCGTTGATCGGGGAGGAATGAAACAAATACAGAGAATGGAGGGGCTGCAATAATGTGTAAGTAATATATTCTGAGGGCCCAGACCATACCGCCAAGAAACCAATTGTTGCGTGTGGAGAACAATTAATACCGGGCCGCGGGAGTTCAGCAGTGGCTCGGAGTGAACTGACGAAATTGAGCCATGGAGTATTGTGATGGGACCTGGGGAGTGAATATGGAGGGTAATGCTCGAATGGTGAATAATTCTAGGGAGGAAGAGAGAAAGAAATTTGCGTGCGCGGACATTACCGTGTTTGATTTGTGCGTGGGAACATGATGATGACTGAAGTCGCCGAGCGGGGCAAGGCGTACTTCCACAGAGGGGGATACTTTGGGATTTCGCCCCGAAATCCTATGCTTATCAGCAGAAAAATAGTTCGGACGAAACCGAGAGGAAGGAAAGAAGAACAGAAAAGGAATAGGGAAGATGGGAAAGACGGGAACAATTTAATGATTGAGCTCACTGCGATGAAGGAAGCGCCAGTGCAACTCTGCACGAGGGTAGGAGTCGAGATGCCACCCCTGTCTCCACTTGCGCGCCCACTGCACCATTTGCTCTGGAGAGAGAGCCAACAGTTCCTCCTCTGTGGTGTTAACCATGAGCATCACTTCGAGGAGGTACTCAAAGTCAAAATGCTGCTTCTCCACAGGAAGGCCAGAGCTGCGCTCATGAAGTATCTGGCGGCCATCAGTACCTGATACGAGGTGGAAACGACTCACATATTTGCGGAAGGCTTCGGGGTTCATCGGAGTTTCATTGTCCTCTGTTGCCATGTACCGTGGGGGAATCCGACCTCCACGCAACACATTTTCGATCTCGGACCAGCATAGATGCCTGTCTCGACGGTAGACACGTTCAACGATAGGTAAAGTGACGCGCTCACCGCCCAGGAAAAATTCTCTGGCCACATCGTAGACATAAACCAAGCAGAGATCGGCGCGGGTGTGGGAAGAGTACACCTGATCATCAACGTAGTCATCCGTCATGAAGTTACCATTGGGTGTATGGTAATAGACCCTGGGAATGAGGGGGGAGCCTTCGTCTCGTTCCGAGGTTGGGTGGAAGCCAAGGTGCGTGGTATTGCTCAGGTTCATGGCAAGAAAAGTGAAAGAAGAGGCGGGGTATAGCGGATTGCGCACCAAATTTTAAATAGAGCTGGCATAATGGATCCGAGGAACGTGTACGGTCGGAGTTTTGGAGTCGGGGCGCATGACTTGATATTTATCAGGCTGAGAAACTAAACGGAGAACATAGGCGAGAGTAGCGGGCTGCATGGGTAATAAAATGAGAAGAACTTAGCACATATCATCCTCGTGTTCAGAGCTCGCACTCGCGATATTGAGCAAGGCCAAATCCAATCTAAATTGAGGATTTGCATGTTCGCTTCGCTTTGGCTTCGGCTTCAACGAGGTCCTGAGGGTTTGATTGCTCGGGCGGAAATAAAATAAGCGGAGTCTGCGGATGTTAACGTGACCTTGAAGGACTGCTCCACTTAGCTCGCGTAGCACAAATGAATCGCGCGCTCGCTTCTCGTGAATGATGTATGGTCCGGAATAGAGCCATTCACCTTTGCCGCCCTTGATTTCGTCCAATTGCGACTCACGAAGCCAAACGTACATTCCTACTTCGTAATCAGCAAAATCAAACTGAAAGTGGTGGCGCTTAGCGATGTCTTCAATTGCGCGACGGCGAGACAGCCGAATTCGCTCATTAGCTTCACGGAGCTTCGGGTCACGACGTGAGAGCTGCAAAGCCCGGATGGCGAGCAAGTCCTCGTGAGATCGGACCTTGTCCCAATCCAAAGTCTGCCAAGTGATTTCATCAATATCAAAGGAGAAAACTGGGTGCACACCGTAGAGCAAATAGTATGGCGAAAATCCCGTGGCTCGACTGACCGTCACTCGCATGGCGAAGAGAACCGCGGCTAGGAAACGCGGCCACGTGCCTTTGGCATCACCCGTGCACTTGAAGAGCGCGTCAACCAAAGGCTGGTGATGCCGTTCGACTGGGGCATTGCCTTCGGGATGATACGCTGTCGAAATGATCACAGTACAATGATATTGAGTCCGAAGGAGCTCCAACACTTCACCTTTAAATTCCGAGCCGCCGTCGAAGGAAATAAATGGAACACACGCGAAGCGGCAGATGATGTCTTCGTAAACGAATTTTGCGATTGATCGCGCATTGAGCGATTTGAGAGCGCGTGCTTCCGTCCACAGAATGGTCGGTTCGAGTGCCTGTACAATGTACTCCATGTCTCCAACTCCTCTGGGCATGTGAATGCAGTCAATATTAAAATGACGGAGGAGAGGTGCTTGCCAAGATTCATTGTACGGGAGCACCGGGACGTTCTTGATGGATTTTTGACACTCGATGCACGAGCGCACGAAGTACGTGATGTCGTCATACATGTTCGGCCAATAGAATCGCTCCTTCAGATGTGAGTACACTGCATCTCGGCCACGATGACCACAATCATTATGCGCGCGAGCCATCAGCTCGCCGCGCTTGGCCACATTCTCGATGACCAACCGCGGGAGCGTCTCAGAGGCCTTCTTAGGGGCCAACCAGAGGCGCTCCTGATGCAGTAAAAATCGACGAGTCCGTTTCAAAAAGCGCACCTTGTCCTTATCAGTTTGATATTTGGAAGGATAAGTGCCGCTCGAAAGAAATTGCCGGAGCTCAGCAAAGAACTCTGCACCATCGAGGTCTCGTATACCGTGTTTGTGACCTGGATACGCGTTCGCAAGGGGGATACTTTGGGTATATGCTTCCCAGGTCTCAAATTCTAGAGTAATCAGCTCGTCCCCAAGCAAATATTCTGCAGAGCACGTCACCGTAAATTTTCGCGAGAAGAACTCGGGGAGACGTCTTGAGTTCCACGGCTGGACGTTCTTCATGGCTGTGTATGCGAACAGAGAGTAGGATTGAGCAGAATCAACCATATCCGAAGGGAATTTAAGAGAACTTAGCTTTGGTGTCATAGAAATCGAAGAGCACTTCTTATAGATTGGAACGGCATCGTTTTGTGCACCCCAGCTCTGGATAAATTCGCTCGAGTATTTGGCATGAAGGGAATCAAAGAGGTACTTAGCTGCTGAAGTGGCAGTCGCTCCAGGTGGCGCATTATGGGATCCTGCATAAATTATGTCCAGGTAAGCATCCAAAAATTCCTCGGGGTCCTGCGCATCGTAGGGTAGATCAGTATCCACTTTGGGACGCCTCGATAGCGCGTCTTCTATCTTGAAAGATTCCGCGCGGACATGATTCGGCTCAAAGTCGAAAAGTCGAATCCACGAGACCCACCGCAGAAGAGGCGCATTGGGAACATCATCTGGCTCTCGAAGCATTTTAGCGAGTGATTTAGCATCATGATCAAGACGAAAATGAACTCCCCAAATGCGATGGCGCAGCTCTTTGAATGCCCGGAACACGCCATAGACCTCAGTCTTAGGTTGTCCGTAGTTCTGCTCTGTCTCGCTGAATGTGCAGGAGCCGTAAATAGCCGGGTGCTTCATGCCATCCTTGACTTGGTAGACAGCCCATCCGGAACCCATCCACGACGAGTCAACACCTACAACGAGAAGGCCTTCATCGGACTCGCGAGGCAGACGGGAAACCAACTTAGCTTTGCTGTAGTCAATCCGGATCAATACCGGTGCCGAAGTAATTCGCTCCTTGAGGATCTCTTGAGCCCGAACGGCTTCCACTGTCAAAATGAACTCGGTAGTGACGTTGCGAAGGAGGAGAGTGAGTGGCTTAGCGATGAGTGAAAATCCTTTAATCCATCTCCGGCTTCCACCCGCAAGTCCCAAGAAACTTCGCACGTCCGAGACAGATGCCGGTAGCGGCCAATCAAGGACTCGTTGCACCAATGTGGGGGAAATAATCCACCCCTCGAGCGAGACAATCGAACCTACTATTTGAAGTTTCAGCGCGGCCAGGACTGCTTTCGTACCTGAAGCCGTGATTCCGGCATTGATCAGGACACCTAGAAATTCATCCAAAATCTCGATGTATTCCCAGACAAATCTGCGGATATTCGGGTTAGAAGGAATCGGCTCATCGTTATACCTCGAAGTGGGGCCTTTGACTCCGCAGTCATCGATAAATGCGTCAGCTTTCTTCGGTGCGACAGGCTTAAGTGCGTGGGAAACTCGCCGTCCGAACTCTTGGATCGCATTAGTGTAACCCTGCGCCATAGTGCATTGCTGCTTCGGGCCGGACGGTGAGTGGAACGCAAGCAGTGGGCGCGATCGCTTAGCCACCCAGCATGCATCGAAGCCTGAAAATAAATCTGCGAGACCATACATAGCGTGACCAACAAACGACTCAGCGAATTCATTGATATTCGGCGGCAATGCCGAGTCTTGAATAGTGACAGCATTGAGCTCTTCGAGACTGATCACAAGGCGTACCGGCGGAGTCGAACCCGGCTTCTTTGCGACCGCAAACATGGGCGAGCGGTAACTCGAGACCGTGGGTTCGAAGCGCCCGGCTGCTTCGTTATCAGCGATTACTTGCCGTACATCCTCGATGATTGCAGAGGGGATTCTGATCGGTGGACGCTGCCACGGCGTGTGCTCGATAGTGGGGATCTCGTAATCGGGGTAATACTCTCTGGAAAAGCAGCCTTTCTCCGAATAATCAAAGGCGAAGGCAGACTCACGGGACACAACCACGAAGGCGAGTAAGTCAACCTCCTGCTTTGTCAGAATTCCCGGCTCGATCCGAGCCAGCATCGACTCGAGCCGTGGCAGGGTAACACGAGAGCCAAATTTGAGCGCGTGATAGTCGCTAGGGTGTGTAGGAAGGTCAGTAAGTTTCGGGAGGGGAATCTCACGGAAGAATTGCGCCTCTGGATTAGGCATATATGTTGGTACAGGCCGAACTTTTCGATGCACGGGCTTGTATTTGCGTTTCGTAGCTAGGGCGGAAAGGGGTAAATCAGCCAATGCACGATCTGTCCAGGGAGTAGATAAAACAGAAGTCGGGTCCGTATTAGTCGTGAGTATGTAAGAGCGTATCATAGAGTCGAAAGTGGGATTTGGGGACAAATGAACAAGTGAATCAAAATCAGAAAACTCAGCTTTCCCCATTAACGCCTCGAAGGATCTTCCTAGTGTTGCATGGGAGGTTTGGAAGACGGGCGACACGCTCCCTTGCTTCAAAAATCCTCCTCGTCGGTCACCTCGTCCACGTGGGCCATGGACTGTGAATGACCGCGAGTCGTGATCGTTGTAGTGTTTCTCGGGTCCGCGGGGTCAGTAATCGAAATCACAACTGTGGGACGCGCCTTTCTATCGCCTTCTTTCCAAAGATACAGATTGACGCCGCCATTTCGATCATAATCGATGCGAGATGCGAACCATTGCAGGAAAGGTTGACCCAGAATTATGTCGTGATGCCCGAGCTCTTGGTGTGAGACAAACAAATGGTGAGGAAAATCGTGCCGACCTATGCGCATAGGAACATCAGTAGCACATCCTTGAAGCTGCTCGGGATTCCCATGTATCCCCTTGAGGGACCATTTCATCCCCTCGAAGTCAACTGGGAGCGACGCGCGTGCCGGAACAGACTTCCCGGCGAGGTTCAGTTCTGACCCGCAATCAATCATGGCAGTGAATTCCACCCCACCAATCGTGACTGTCATTGAGCCAGTGGTCATGGCAAAGAACCGCTTCTCGGGCACACGAGCAATAGCACTGCTGTAGCGCATCAAGAACTCGGGCAGCCGATCCGTGTTATGCACAAAGACCTGCCGGCGGTTTCCGATGACCTCGGTGTACGCGGCATGCACCGCATCATCGTACTCGCCTCCCGCGAACTCATCGGAATCACAAAAAGAATACTCAGCTGATTTGGTGGTGTAGTCACGACGGATGCGTGTGGATTCACCAAGCAATTTTTGAAGAGGCGGGCTAGCGCCTATCAGCTGAAAGAGCGGCACCGAGATATTGAGATCAAGAATTTTCTGAAACAAAACCTTTGGGTCAGCGAGATCTTGAATATCGGATGTAAAATGATACGAGGGCGTAGACTTCTCTGGTTTCTTATTCACATCCTTCATCACCACATCTTCGCGCGGCTTGGAGTTTGATGGCCGAGACTCCTTCCATCCATCTGAACGGTTAATCGGGTTACTGGGGGGCGGCATCGAGGGCTCCTGAGGACGTGTAGGTCCGGGTGCAGGGTGCGCTGGCAGGTGTGGTGGCGCATCACGCTCTCGGGCTTTTCCTTTGTTCTCGGGGCGCTTAATTGGATCGTGGCGAGCGGAATCTTTGCCTGTACGTGTAACCGGATCAGCGTAATAATCTGAAGCACCAAGAGACGAGACTGCAAACACGTCGCCTTTTAATACCCGCTCGTTACCGTACGAGAGTCCGATTGAATGGGCACGTGCATGATTCTGAGCTTGCTCCTCCTCGCGCTTCTGAGTGCGAATGAAGTCCGCAACGCCGCCGGTAAAGCCGAGAGGAGTGCGCGGCAGATCCGAGCCATCGGGCATCACAATTCGGTTGCGCGCCGAGTCGTACTGGATTAAACCAGCGTCAAGCAAGGCTTTGGTCTCAGGACACCTAGTCGGATGAAGCGGGTGAGTACCGGTTTTAGAACAAATAAAGCAGCGACGTGGAAGAACACCAGTGAGTCCATTAGCACCAGTAGCATTTCCGGCCGGAGCGGCGGAATTACTTGCTGAATTTTGAGCTTGATTCGCGCTATTCATCATCGCTAAATTTAGGCTCAGGTTTTCAAGCAGCCGAGTCAAGTCTTCGACCGAGTTTGCCGCTGTTGCAGGGACTTGAGACGAAGGAGCAGGGACCGGAGTCGGAGCGCGTGTTGTTGAGCGGTGAGCTGATTCTACCCGATTGCCGTCAGTATCGAACTTTACCTTGCGATCACGTGAATCGCTCTCTTCTTTCCACGGCTCGTAAAGTAGCGAGTCCGAGTCGAACCGTCTCTGTAAAGTGGCAATAGAAACTGTAATACTCGGAGGATCGGTGCGCTTACGTTTGGTCTCGGGCATTTGGTTCATGAACCATTCCTTGATAGAGGAAGCGATCCCACAGACAAAATAATAATCGCGCTGCTTTGTCGTGATCTTGGCCTTTTTGACGAGCGGGCCTGCAATCTTCATAAATTCTTGGTGGTAAGCTTCGATCTCTTTCTTATCTTTAAAAGGGGACTTAGCAGAGCGTTCACGACAAAATTCCCGCAGCATGGATTCCGAATAGTTCGGCGGTTCCTCCGCCTGCCCGTACAAGAGCAGGAGGGACTCCTTCGCGGCTGTCCAACTCTTGTTTGGCGCCTCCGGATCGAACTCTTCAAGATAGCGAATGAGATCCTTGACCTCGTCCGAGGAGTACTGCAGGATATACGGCACGAGAGCGTCCATGTCCGTAATCCCAGCGTTCGCGCCATGCTGGACCAGAACTGTCAAGAAATCAGTGACATATTTCCCGTTAAAGTAAGGTGCATTGGGAGTGCGCGGAATGGGCATGGGGACTTGGAGAATCGACGTGGCGGTGCCAGTAGTCATTTTGGAAGTGGGTAGGGATGGAACGAGATGGGGAGGATGATAACTGAAGACTTAGCGGGTTACGAGCAACGGAAAACCGGCACCCTCGCGGTGGGCTCCACTGAAGAAGAAAAGGTTTGTCCTGAGGGGGACAGAGATATGCCAAGGTCGTGCACGTCTGCGAAGTCTAGTGCTTGAAGGGGGTTTCTTTCTTGGGTTGCAAGAAAGAGGATCTGGGGGTAGAGTAGTCGACAGTTCAACTCAACACGAAAAACTCAGCTAAAAATAGATGCGCGCTCAAACTCGGGGGCTCGCACAGATGAGACTCGGGGGAAAACAAGGTAAGGTCCTAGGTAATAAGCCTAGCGAATTTATACATGAGGGGACGGCTGTTCGCGTACTCTTGCGACACCGGAGCCCGCGAATAATACATGAAACAAGTCAGAAATGTACGTAAAGCGACCATCGTAAACCCTTCGGCTAAAGCAACTCTTCAGTGTGCGCACACCGGGAGATGGGCAAAGACGAATAGGGAGACTCGCTGCCCCTCTCAGCGTCGACACTGGGTGACCAGGCCAGGTCGAAGGTCAATCCCCAGCCCAATCCGAGTGTGCCGCCACATCCGAGACTGCTGTCACTTCGGGATTGCTACCTGAAAAGTAAAATATTCCGAGGTAATCGTTGATCGGGGAGGAATGAAACAAATACAGAGAATGGAGGGGCTGCAATAATGTGTAAGTAATATATTCTGAGGGCCCAGACCATACCGCCAAGAAACCAATTGTTGCGTGTGGAGAACAATTAATACCGGGCCGCGGGAGTTCAGCAGTGGCTCGGAGTGAACTGACGAAATTGAGCCATGGAGTATTGTGATGGGACCTGGGGAGTGAATATGGAGGGTAATGCTCGAATGGTGAATAATTCTAGGGAGGAAGAGAGAAAGAAATTTGCGTGCGCGGACATTACCGTGTTTGATTTGTGCGTGGGAACATGATGATGACTGAAGTCGCCGAGCGGGGCAAGGCGTACTTCCACAACGGGCGATCGGGCGGGCACGGTGAGGGAACATGTTTTCAGTCAACAATCAATTTCACTTGCCTTTGAATACAATCACTTCAAATTTCGTTTTCGCGATGGACCAGAGGATGAACTGCCGCCTTAGGAATCAATTTATTTTAAATGAGACCTCAATATGCTTCTAGCCCAGAACCAGTAGTCGCCCCCCACCCCCGGAATAAATCTACAATGTCGTCGCGCTCAAGATCTATCGCTTCCTTCAAGAGGGTCCGGGATCCGTTCTTTCCTTGATAAATAGCATCGGCCACCTCAAATCGCTTCTCCTGCAGAAGAAACTGCAAGTAGCCCACCGCATTACACTCGACTGCTCTGAACAGCACCTCGCGAAGCCCAGCGGGGTAGTCCACCAGGTTGGGAAGGGACGCATGGATGTTCTCGAGCGTGGTGAGGATGGCGCTGCACGTGCGGTAGTCGCACACGGGGGAGCCGCTAGGAATGGAGGATGATGGACTGATGCAGCTCCACACGCTGAGGAGCAGTCGCGGTGTAAAGAGTTCGTGGAGAGAGGCTTTATGGTGATCAACCCACTCGCTCCATGCTGAGCGGCTATTTGTTGTGGGGCCGAGGTGGGCCACGGTTTCAGCGATGACCCGTTGGACGCCGAGATTAGTCGAGGTGGCGTGCAACCATGATATGGCTGAGCATGTCACGGCCAGTTTCATGTCCTCGTTGTTCTCCTGGAGCTGAGTCGGTTTGAGAGACGGCGCGGAAGCGCTGCGGTGGAAAAACAGCGGAGTTCTTTTTAGCCCCAGCGCTTTGAGGGCGGCGAACCAGCCGAATTGAAAGAGGAGGAAGGTGGTGTGGATGGGGTAGTACATGATGGGGATCCGGTAAGGACAGTTGACACCGCACGCCGTGAAGATCATCGTGGCGAAGTAGATTATGGCTATATGTACCAATCATGACTACGACAACCATCCACGCAATTGAGGGGTAAAGGTCATGGATAAACACCACGATACCCAAGGCAAAAATGCAGAGGGATGTGTGAAGCAAGA
>JARJLE010000663.1:0-22210 GCA_029289555.1 Mycena latifolia | reverse complement strand
CCTAGTCTGTCGTTGTATTTACTGTGGATCAAGACTGCTGCAAATGTCTGGTAAGATCACGTTTTTAGACGCGGTCATAAAACCGACACTTTGGCACTATTTAACCACAACGCGCACAAAGCGTGGCACGGGACTTCTCTCTCTCCCACTACCGTCACCTTAGAGGTGCCACCACCGCCAACCTCTCGTCCTTCCTCTCCCTGAGTGATCCCCCATACCCTCGGCACCAAGTGGATGACCTTCGATGTCGTTTACCTTCGGACCATCAGCAGATTCTGTCTGGAACGACCCCGGCCATGGAGCACATGCAGCCGAGCTCGTCATCGAGGTGAGTGTTGCCGCTCTGTCTCAAATGCTTCATTATTTATTCCTTCAAAGCACACTTGAGCTTGAGTGGCGCGGACCTGCTGCAGGCACCCACTCGTACGTCCCCCTCCAGCAACCGCATTACCCGGTCGCGGGGTTGCCACCCCAGTGCCATCCTTGCATGGCGAAAACCCACAGTACCATGGGAATGAAATGAACATCCCGTGCGTCGATGCCACCCACTCCTAATGGACCTCCGTTGACGCGTTAATCAGTCCAAGATATACCAACGTATACCCGTCTGGCGGCCAAATTATCAGGCCATGTCCGAACCCACTCCAAGTGTCGAAGACGCCAGCTCTGTTCTCTCGTCTTTCGCTCCAAGCTTCTTGGACAACGATTATGATCGGTCCGTCCTGACACATATTTTCCGCAGCAGCTCACTAACACGTCGTTTCTAGGTATATGTTCTATCTTGAGAAAGGTGTCGAGACGCTCGCGCGAAGGCCACCTCTGCGGATGGAGGCGAGCAAGGATATTCGGTGCCCGACTGGGCGTACACTGCCAATTCTCCCGCATTTAGCCCCCGGCCTATGCTCAGCGAAGAGTGTGAGTCGTTTGCAGACGCGCTGGAAAAGTCCGTATTATATTTCCTTCATAATTTGTATCTAACACACAATCGCACAGCGAGCTGGAGGAAGCCTCCCCACCTGCGCATTACGCGTTTCAGGACTGGGTGTGTCGCTCCAGCAGATCTCGAGCTGGGTCCCATCCAGACCCCGAGACATCGTCGCGGCAACCCCCCGCGCCGTACATCACGTATTCCTTGCCCACCGTCGATGCCCGCCCCGTACGCGCTTCACAATCTACCTCACCACATACCGCCCCTCTCTACGCTCCATACGACCTCTTCCACACACTCCCAACGTGCCCGTCGGATTCCAATATTCCCCGAGCCCGTTCGACGTCCGTTTCCTTGCACCCCCGATGCCACCGAATCCCTTCCGCCACTATCGTCCCTGCGGCCTTCCGTGATGCGACACCTATATCTCGCCTCGCATCTCGGACATAGTGCACTTCCCCATGCCACCCGCCGCAGGCCCATCAAAGCCTACCGTGTGGCTGGAGCGGAACAGAGCCACGCGTGAGTCGGTTTCACTTGATTTATTTAATTGCCAAGGCTGACTCGAATTCAGGGAGGGGAAAGCCAAGCGTGAGGATAAAAGACAAAGGCGGCGGCATGACCCATTGTACGCCCTTCTTATCCCTCTTGATAATCCGTTCCGCTTCTAAATATTGCGCAGAGCCTTCGAGTTCGAACGTCCCAAGCAGGCCGGCACCGCGCGCGGAAGCTGTCCCCCAGTGCACGCTCGCCGGCAAGATCACAGACCTGGACGAGCTCAAAACCCTGATCGCGAATGCTCCACTCATTAAGCCTAAGACGTTCGTCTGCGATTGGGCGGGGTGCGGGCAGCTGGTGGCGACAGCGGAAATGCTCCCCCACCTGCAGACGGTGCATGGGCTCGCGGGGGGCCCGCAAGCCAAGGTGCAGTGTGCGTGGGGGGCATGCACGAAGGGGATGCTTCGGAGTTCGCTGGTGAAGCACTTGTGGTCGGAAGTGCACCTGGAGTCCAAGCTACTCTGCACGGACTGCAGCGCGCCCTTTGCGCGGGAGGACGCGCTGAGGAGGCATCTGCGGCCTCCTCCTCGAAGAGCGGGCGCTGCGTAGTGGCTTCTGTAGCCATTTCATGTTTCATTATTAGTGTATAGTACTTGTATAATATTTATCGAGCCCGACGGCGGGCTTGCAATCGGGAGGGGGGATAATAAACGATCCCCGAATGTTTGGCCAGTGAAAGTAGCGAGCTGGATCATGAGAGTACCGTCTTCGATTGAAGCCCAAACGAGCAGCTATTACAGTACCGGAACTGAATTTGCTAACAGCGTCTTAATGTTTGGCTTCTTCCTGACGGCGTTTGCCACGGAAGAAAAATCTTTTGAAGAGTCCGAGAGCAAGCGTGACGGCCAGGAAACGGGTGACGTTTCAGCGACGAAGTCGGCATCCGGCAAGCAAGATCAGGCAGAAATAGGGCTTTCGTGCGGATTGCAATGAGGCCTGATAATCGAGATAGGAAGCTCGAAACTCCGTCATAATCCTACACAAGGTGGGGTTGTTTCAAAAAGTATGTACATGTAGCCCGCACGAGCCATGGAAGATACAGATTTTGGCGAGTACATGTTCTCTATGGGTTGGAGTTAGGCATTTGAGTTCTAGGTTTTGTGACCCTGAGTCTTTCTCAGAAAATTCTATGAAGCTCAGGGCTGTACGCGGAGTTTCAGGGACAGGTATCAGACTGGTATACGATGAGAGAAGCGGGAAGCAGAAACGCCAGTGCATGAGCCAATCACGAGAGAGTCGAAAACGAAAAAGGTTTGAAGAAAACCAAAGTTCCGTGTGTCCATTTTGGGTTGGAAGTCTCAGGCAAGCTAGTCTCTCGTAAACAGACGATTCAACTGAGGAAGCTCGTACCTCGCTTGTTGAACATCGTGCTTCCCAAAACCCACCATGGCTCGGCAGTGCCGACGATGAGCACATCGATCTCAGACGTCCCTCTTGCCTCGGCCCCAATCTACACAGCACTTGGAAATACAAGGAATGCATCACTAATCAACTTGAATCAAGTGCAATCTAATACATTATATACAAGCGAAGGAGACGCCGCTCAGACGCGGCCACTACGCGCCGATGGGGAACCACATATCGTCGCTAATCAGTACGCTGTGCGTCGAGAACACCCACACACCGTCGAAAGCAAAATCTTGACCTAGGTTAAGATGTTGCCTGAAAATATATAAATCAGTAGCCGATTCAAAATATATAGAAACAGATCTTTCCTGTCCGTCCAAAACTGAGACGGGAATGGCCCAATCAGCGGCTCTTTCGAAACTGAGTGATTTATTCATTGTCAGTGAATCATGAAAGCCATGTCAAAGGAAGTTCTTTCGGCAGTGCTTTCAGGCATAATGAAAGAAGGACTTCAAAAAAATCCTTTGTCTGAACAAAGGAATTTTTGCAAGTCCTTGTTTTTATATGGCTGGAAGCACCACTGAAAGAACTTGTGGAGAGCCCCTCATATCTTACTGACAATGAATAAATCGGGGGTTTTGAAAGAGCCGCTGATTGGAGCTCTTTCCGTTTCACTTTCTGGACCAAATGAAAAACCAACTTATCTATGAGCTGTGATTTGGTTGATGATTCATGCACTTTCAGGTACCATCTTGACCTAGGTCAAGATTTTGTTTTCCACGGTGTGCCAGCTGGTGAACCGTTTCAGGTTCATCACCGATGATTTATGGGCGCACGTGAAGAAACCCACGACATTTGTAAAATCCATTTCAACTTTCTTTCTTTCTTTGTGCATGTGGGCTAATGTAGTCTCTCGTAGACAGACGCTACAAACGAAGTAGCTCGTACCTCGCATGTTTGTACATGTGGGCCCCCCACATTGCTCTTCGCGTCCTCATCACGTGCATACTTTGTCATTGCTTTTGACCACGACTCGGAGTATCGCACCAAGATGCCGCCGTCCTTTTTCATAGCTTCTTCATGCCTCAATCGTGCTGGAAATGCGGAGCGCCACAAGAGCGCCATCTGAAATATCTTCGCTCCCCACCAGTGCCCAAGAGCCGCTAACCTGAGCCTCTTCAGCGGATTTTAATCGCCTCCTTGCGAGCAACGATGTTCCTCTTGATAACGAGGTTCCCAGAATTCGCAGCGTCATCACCAATGGGCAAGATCGCATTGACGCGTTGGATGCCGAAATCAGGAGCTTTCAGGTGACCATTGCGCAACTCGTCCGATGGCGGACGAAATGGCAGAGTGGATGCGCCAACATCAAGCAGTCCTATCGCCGATCCGCCGTGTTCCACCGGAACTGCTCTGCGCGATATTTTCTATGATGCTTCCGGTCACTAGACGTGTGGAGAGTAAAACCGCGATCCAGGCTCCCTGGCGTCTAGGGCATATCTGCAAGTCTTGGAGACAAGCAGTACTCTCTTTCCCCCTCCTTGGACCTCGATCCACATCGTTGATCCTCGACAACCTTCGCAATTCCGAGACGTTTATCCGCACTCCATGATTCAGACTCAACTTCAGCGGTCCGCGAACCGCCCACTCGATGTTATGCTCGAGTGCACCAGCGATCTCCGCCTTGTGGGTTCAGTGGATCTCGATAGCGAACGACGGAGAACTTTGGGTGTGAGGGTAACAACACTCAGCACCGTGATTGGCTTGTTATCTGTCGCCCAGGATGGAGACGTTAGACCGGATCGAAACCTATGTCGATTGGCCCTTAGTACCATGCCAGATCTTCTCGACCGCGCCGAACTTGCGTAAGGTCATCCTTACAGACTCCCATCATCGACAACTGTCACCTTTTCTCGCCATCCCATGGTCCAAATAACGCACTATCGAGGGAAATCAACTGTCGAACGACAACTCGAGATTTTGCGAGCCGCCCCCCATTTGGTTCAGTGCAGTCTTGGCTTTATCACGCTGCAATCGCTTCACATGAGGTCATCTCACTTCCTGTTCTTCGCCGCCTCTCTCTTGACCGGGGTAAATTTTTGAATCACCTTGAAGGCCCGCTTCTAGAGGACCTGTTTGTTCAGGACCCCTCAACCCACCCCATACTTCCCTTTATCCAATGATCATTGATATCCGGTTATGTGGCTAAGCGGTAGTGCGCACACCATTCTAACAATCATCCTGTCAGTTAACCAACCTGGTTTTAATGAATCGCACAATCTCTCCCGCCGTTTCTATTTCCCAAAACATTCCGACCCTTATTTCTCTCCACCTCCGAATATCCGAGTCACTCGCGCGAGCCCCGAGCCACCTTTTCAATTGTCTCGCCACAACGTCCACTTCTCCCACTGCCTGCCCCTCGCTTACTTCTTTCTCGTTCTGAATCGGGGGCGGGTACACTTCCTTTGAGGGCTGTGCGCCCTCCTTTACCGCCATGATCCAATCCCGGATCCGCCGAGTCGCACAGTCTAGGTTGTCCTTTCTTCGCCTATTCCGAGTTCACTCTGTTGTCTGAAGACCTGGGCCACCTGGCGCACGGAATTCAGATCTTGGCAGAACTCGATGTTACTTTCCTTCCTCGGCGTAAAGTGCACAAGTGGCTTGATACCCAGCGGTTCTGAAGCATTCTAGTTTATATACTTTAATGATATATCCCTTTCCAATCCCTTTCCAATTAGAGAGTGCAATGTCGAGGACAAGTCTAACCAAATAATCTTTCAGTGGTTTCTCGGTTCTCTTTCTCTTCGGACTCATCGCTTTTATCATCACGAATGTCCGCGCGGGTTTGTGGCTATCCCTTTGCATATCTAACGTCCAATAAATATTGAGCGTTCAATGTTGAACGTTGAACTCCTTCTAGGCATTGCCAGCTGATGCCGTTGTTCCGAGCGTGTTTTGTATGGAAGGATTAGCCAAACAATGTCCCTCGCCAACAATCCCAAAACAATCGATACCGTCAAGCCACCGCTGTCCCAGCCAGGCCACGGGCTGCGTCGCCCACATCCTTCGTCTTGTCAGCCACGAGGATCCTGCCTAAGCTAGACCTCGATACGCATCCCCTCCCCCCTACAACCGTCTCTTTTGCGGCTTCTTTCCACCCAGCCATTTCTTCTCGCGACAACCCTCAGCACGGATGCTGAAGCGCGCCACTCTATCGGAGTAGCCAACGTTGCTGCTCGCACTGCCGTCGACCACTGCAAGGCCAGCTGCGCGGCGCCTGGCCACGGGGACCAAGGGTGCGGAGTTCTCCCGCGAGTACCACGAAGGCCGACGGAGCCCAGGAGCTATGTACCGGGCATGATGAATGTCAGGTTTGTCCCTTTCTCTTCCATCTCATCGGCGAAAAATTGATACGTGCATAGAAGACAGGCAGCCAATTTTTCGGAAGGACAGCTACCCGTCGGTCCTGGCGGATATGCTGAGCATCCAGTGGAGATTTTGCAAGGCCATCCGTGAATGTGATCTCGAGCTGGCTTGGAGCGGGTTAGTACTACCCACCGTTCTTTTCTGCTATGTCCCGCGGATTTATCCTGCGGCCATCTCACCTTCCACTTCACGTCTCGCATCCTTCCGGGCGCGCCTTATCCTCATCCTGCATCTTGTTTTTCGGCATCTTCGCTCCCTCCTCTCACGTACTAATCGTCATCTCTTCATCTCGTCCCTAATCACTTCCATCTCGGCTCCCTATCCTGATATCCTTCGGCACTTCGCTGCGCATTCTCGTGTCCTACTCTCTTTCTGCCCATCCTCTTCCTTCTCCTGCTCCTCATCGATCGCCCCGCCCCCCGCCGTCCTCCTCCACATCCTCTCGCTCGCTCTCCATCCGGAATCGCTCGCGAGCTGCTCGCC
This sequence comes from Mycena latifolia, assembly GCA_029289555.1. NCBI lineage: Eukaryota > Fungi > Basidiomycota > Agaricomycetes > Agaricales > Mycenaceae > Mycena > Mycena latifolia. The sequence continues at coordinate 15,468 of JARJLE010000663.1, read as the reverse complement.
CTCCCTTTTCTAGTTCTCGCGCCGCACTCCCTCTTCATTCTCCACCCCTTCCTCTCCTCCTGTCGTGTCTCCTCCTGTCTTGTCTCGTTCTTCTCCGCCTCCTCTGATTACTGATTATTACTCTCCAGGTCCTAGACTCTTCAGGTCATCCCATCCGCCCGCGCGTCCTCCCGCTCGCCATGAAGCGTCGCTGCGGGGATGTGTGTATGGGAAGGTGCGTTGTCGAGCTTTCTTCGAGGACGTGGGAGGCGGGCAAGGGGTGGCGTGTGCGAGGTGCCGGCGCGGAGGGGCGAAGGACGCATGTGGGGAGGGCTACACCGCGCCATGACTGGCGAGAGCACGCGCATGCAGGAGAGGGAGGTGCCCGATGTAAGCACGCGGAGGGTCGCGGTTGTACGCGAGAGTGGGGCGATGCAGCACGCGGAGGTGCGGTCGTGAAGCGTGGAGGCGCGGAGAGTGGTGCGCGAGGAGCACGCGTGATGTGCACGGGCGGGTGCTCGCTACACGGTGCACCCGATGTCGGAGCGCGCAGTCGTGTCGTGCGCGCGTATGCGGATCTAGCGCAGTCCGGGGGAGATGTGCAGAGATGCAGCGCTCCAGGAGCCTGCTGGAGACGGAGGCGCGGCACTGGAAGCGTTGGGAGGCGCAGTGGGCGCCGTGGAAGCGCCCGTGAATGATGACGTGGCGGGCGCTTGTCCGACCTCGAGTCGAGATGCGGATGTAGGGCAGCGCCGTGCTTTGTCGCTGACAGACAGCGGTGGAAGCTGATGGTCGGAGGCAGCTCGTTTGCCCGTGGAATCGTTCGCAGGCGGAGAGCGAAGCGTTGTCACTGACGAGCGGGGCGGGTGCTACTTGATGCCTCCGGGCAGGCTCGGGTCGCGGAACGGTGTGGGGAGCCGCGGCTTGTCCAGATCGAGGTCGCGAACGCGGGAGGGGCATGATGCGGATGCCGACGCAGGGGCGTATGAGCTCCGATGCTTTGGATGCATGACGTCGGATGAGGGGCAGGTGTAGTACGTACGTTGAAGTCCTCGTCCCAGAGGCTCCACCCGCGACGACTGCATTTTGGACCCGAAGCTTCCGTGGCAGTGAGCGGGGGCGACGCAGACATGCTTCCGGATCACGGTGAGACGCGCTGGCGATGGGGCGTCGCGTAATGTCCCTAAGGGAGGCCGTGGGCGGTGACATCCCGCGCGTTATGCTCGAGAGCGACGATGAGGCGAATCGTTAGGCTTGTACGCAGTCGCGGTAGATGTCCCCTCGGAGGGCGCGCGCGTGCCTCTTGTTCTCCTGCTTTACTTCGGGCTCTGGGCGCTAAGCCAGGACGCGATCCAATCATCCACGCCGTTCCACTCTCTGCCTTTCCCTTCCGTTCGCCGCCATTATATCCATCCGATTCATAAATGACGTCTTCCCACCCTCCTCTAGTCCTTCGTCCGTCCTTCTCCTCGCTTCTCCCCCGCTCCTCCTTCCTCCTTCACCCCATTCCACCTCCACACTTGCCCGCTGCCCTGAGCTATATATTTGCGTACTTCCCCCCTTGTATTCGCGCACCCTCTCGTTAATGTGATAGCACTGTGTGCGACCTTTCCTTCATTTTCCCAGACCTCTGGGGCCATGGTGTTCGCAGGTAGTCACGCACTTTGGCGGCAATGCGACATCTTTGATGACTCCGAGTCAGAGCACAACATGCGCACTTTTCTGCTTTCACTCTCCACCACTGTCTCTGCTCAATGGTAGCACCACCAGCTTCAACAATCGGAGCTCCCGAGTCCCCTCTGCGACAGCAATACTCAATAGCGCTATTCTGCCTGCTCTTAGGCTCGCCAAAGCGGGCGCTACGGGTATTGGCATCCCAGGACTCGAGGCCGGAATCAACGGGGTTCTAGAGCTCGCAACAATGCTCTCCGTGCGTTGTTTTGCATCCTTGGCATGCTATATAGGCTCCTGACTCCCGTACGGTAGACGATGAAGGCGAATAAAGAGGATCTTTCCAAGCACGAGAAGTCACTGAATAAATTGATTGCTACCGATTCCTCGGGCGCCAGTGGAGACCTGGAGGAGCGGGTGACAGTGTTATCTTCGTGGGTCATTCGTGTCAGCTCCCACCTGGCAATTGACGCGGTTGTCCTCGAGGTTAGGGAACTCAAAACCATCGCCCGCGAGTGCAAAACTCTTGCAGAAAAGAGAGCAGTTCTTCAAGGGCAAGGAGGATAAAGAAAAAAAGTCAGGGTATCAAGAATATGATGGCTTCACATATCCAGTGCGCATTATCGACTGCCGCGAGTCCATGGTTCTGACTTGTTTTTCAGTTTTATGGAAATATCTCGATCAGGAAATCGGTCGAAGCCATCAATCGCATCGAGGCACGAGCCGCTCCGTCTAGGAGCTGGCCGAAGCCCTACGGTACCACATCTCTGCAGAAATTGACTCATTTAATTCTAGGCTTGCTAGCCTCTGCGATTATCAAAGGACCCGGTCAAAGCGCGAGCTATGAATATACTACCGGCCTGGGATTTGTTTCTTCCCGTCTTACTGAATGCCCGGTGGAGCGAATCCTCTCGTTTCTTCTGCCTATGGATGACAGTATGCGGATCTCTCTGGAACCACACTTTTTTTTCAAAAAACTTTCAGGCCCATTTCTGCGGAGAACAATGAAGTGGGGATCGAAACCCCAGGGAAATAGTTCCCCGGACGTGTCCTTACAGGTGTTTTGAGAGTCCCGAAATAGAGGGATAGCGGGATCAAACCGTGGCACACGACATAGGAATCTGGCTCAAGAAAGAACGGTCTAGTCTGCATTCACCACGGCGCTTTATGGATCAAGACCACTCACTACAACTTGAAGTGTGCAGTGAGATCACGTTTTTAGACGCGGTCATAACACCGACACTTTGGCACTACTAGTATTTTAACCCCAACGCGCACCAAAGCGTAGCAGGGACTTCTCTCTCTCTCCCACTACCGTGACCTCAGACGTGCCACCACCCCTAAAAATCCTCGTCCTTTGTCTCCCTTGATACCCTCGGCACCAACTGGACCGCCTTCGATGTCGTTTACCTTCGGATCATCTGCAGACTGTGCCTGGACCGACTCCGCTGCCATGGAGCACAACTCGTCATCGAGGTGAGTGTTTCCTCTGGGTCTCAAACGCTTCATTATTTATTCCAACCTTCAGCTTACACCAAAGCACACTTTGAACTTGAGTGGCGCAGACGAGCTGCAGGCACCCACTCGCATGCCCCCGTCCAACGAAAGCAGTACCCGGTCGTGGGGTTGCCACCTCCAGTGCCATCCTTCGATGGCGAAGACCTTGAGTACCCTGCGAATGAAATGAGCATCCGTCCATGTCACCCACTCCTAACACCCCTCCATTGACGCGTTTTATCGGTCCAAGATATACCAATGTGTATCCCGTCTGGCGGCCAACTTATCAGGCCTTGACCGAACCCACTCCAAGTGTCGAAGACGCCAGCCCTGTCCTCTCGGCTTTCCCTTCGAGCTCTCTTGCAGTCTTGAACAACGATCATGATCGCTCTGTCCTTCACACTTATTTTCCGTAGCAACTCACTAACACGTCGTTTCTAGGCATATATTCTATCTTTCGAACGGTGTCGCAGATACTGGCCCGGAGGCGATCTCTACGGATGGCGGCGAGCAGGGATCTTTGGTGCCCGACTGGGTGTACACTGCCAATCCTCCCTTTTTCAGCCCTAGGCCTATGCTTAACGACGAGTTTAAGTCGTTCGCAGACGCGCTGGAATGGTCCGTATTATGTTTCCTTCCTGATGTGTATCTAACTGGCTATGGCTCAGCGAGTTGGAAGAAGCCTCCCCGCCTACGCACTACGCGTTTGCAACCGGGTGTGTAGCTGCAGCAGATCTAGAGCTCATCCCATCCAGGCCCCGAGACACCATCGCAGCTCCCCCCGCGTCGTCCACTACGTATTCCTTGCCACCGTCGATGCCTGCCCCGTACGCCCTTCACAATCCAGCCCCCCACATACCCTTCCCTCCGTACGCGCCGTATGACCACTTCCTGTACGCTCCCAACGTCCCCGTCGGATTCCAATATTCCCCGAGCCCATCGACGTCGGGGTCCTCCACTCCGCTGCCGAATCCCCATCGCCACTACTCGGCCGTCCTGCGGCCTTTTGTGATGTGACACCTATATCTCACCTCGCGTCTCCGGACGCAGTGCACCTCCCCATGCCACCCACCGCAGGCCCGTCAACGCCTTACGGCGTGGCTGGAGCGGAACAGAGCCATGCGTGAGTCGATTTCGCCTCATTTATTTAATTACCAGGGCTGACGCGAATTCAGGTGAAAGCCAACCTCGGGAGGGCCAGACAAAGGCGGCAGCAGGACCCCTTGTATGTACTGCTATTCTTCTCGACGTGTCCGTCCTAATTGCCGCCCAGGTCCCTCCAAACAGACCACGGAATGCGGCGCCCGGAGCCTGACCACTGCAACAGCATCGTCCTGCCGGCGGACGTCGGACCACTCATCACGCAGGCGAAAGAATAACATGCCGCGCGCCAGACCTTCGTCTGCGACTGGGCGGGATGTGGAGAGACGGTTGATGCGCAGATCATGTTCAGTCACTTGCACACGGTGCACGCCCAGGCGGTGTAGTGTCTGGGGAACAACGTGTAGGGAGGTGCTACTAGTACGCGGGAGCTTGGTGCGGAAGCACTTGCGCTCGGGCAAGCACCTAGGATTCACGCTGCGGTGTCCGCGCTCTGAACAAGTCTGCGCGCGGTTGGACGCGTTAAGAAGGCATTTGGAGGGGCGCTAGTGGGCGGACTGCATTGTATTATATATTTAGTAACGATTTTCTTGGCATTCAATCACAAGCGCGAAAGGGTAGGTAGGTAGGTAGGTATATTCCGGCGCGGTCCCGTTAAGAAACAGCAGGGGCCCTGCTCATTCGAAGTAGATTTTTTCAAATTCCATTAGTGCGCGCGGGCCCCTTGGGGCCCATGCGGCACTTGAACATGGTACGTGGTGAGTAGCTAGCTGGCATGGAGGGAGATCGGGGGGAGAGCGAGTAGTCGATAGGGGACTGGTACGGAGTTGCGATCATATAGGTAAACTAACACACTGCGGTGAAAATTTACTATCAATCACCTTGCATAGAATAGAAGATAGCAACTCACGGCTATCCGCCGGAACGAGGTAAATCTTGACCTCCCAGCACAGACGCGGATCGAAGGCTAAACGCGACACCCCCATATCCGCCGGCGCCCTCACATCCGCCGACACGTTGAACACCACACTCGTCTGTTGGAGCGGACCGTACGATGGGCACAAGGACCACCGATTGTGGACGCCGAGCGCCGCAAGAACGCGCAGACTATGCGGGCCCGCGTCCTTTTGAACGGCGGTGTAGATGCGCGCTGCTTCGTGGTTGAAGAGCGGGCTGGTAAACCACGACAGGAGACCGCCACTTGCGACGGCAGTGGCGTTGGTGTTCCATACACCCGAGGCGCGATAAGCGCGCAGGGAGCCATTGGACAGTGACAGCGTGGGGTACACATTGGATGGGTAGGAGGCGTACGTCTGTGTGCGGGTGTTAGATCAAGGATAATGCGGCAAAGTAGCCGCGTACCGAAGTCACCTCAACGTTCGGGCCGTCGTTCACAGCTGGAATATAGGTAAATATGAGGGCAGTGAAATGAGCGGGGCTCACTATCTTGACCGAGAACAAGAGGAACTCCGGTAGAGTTGGCGTTGGGACGAGTAACATTCCAGGCGGCGAGGGTGAACTTGCACGGCAGGTCTCGGTAGATGGTTGGCTGCAAGTCCCCGAAGACAGTGGCCGCAGAAGACAAGCAAATGAGGAGCGCGAGAGCAAGCATGGTGGTAAGGAACACAGCTAGCTGAGACCCTGCTGAGACCTTTTAGAAGGAGCCCTGGAAGGGAATTTACGTCAAGATTTCGTAAAGTTTTGGAGCGTTTTTCTGGGATACGTGTATTTCTATCAGGGTTGAGAAGGTTGAGAATTTGGAAAGGGGCAGCAGCTGAGACAGCTAGCTGAGACCTTTCAGAAGGAGCGGTCTTGGAGCGGAATTTACGTCAAGATTTCGTAAAGTCTTCAAGTCTTGGAGCGTTTTCCTGGGACACATGCATTTCTGCCAGGCTTGAGAGTTTAGAAAGGGGCAGCAACTTGAAGCTCTGCTCCATAATTTGGCCGATGCATGCAGGAGAGACATGAAACTGAGTCGTGGAGAGTCGGAGCGTGTCAAAACGCGTGTCACGGTAAACAGGTGCAATGCGAAGTGAACAGCCACCCTACTTGGCGCGGTCATCCAACAATGTCAGTGTTGCCAAGGTCAGTCAAGAAAGGTCAGAAGGGTCAAGGATTTCTGACCAGCCAAGCGCCATTGACTCATCATTGACCGGTCAGGGGCTGACGAAACGTGCTGACATTGTGATTTTAAAAAAATTAGTGAGCTGTAAGGGGCTTCCCGGAAACGAGTCGGACCTCTCGGCCTGCGATCTTGACCCGTCAAGGATTGAGCGTCAAACGGTCGACCATTCCCCGTCAAACCCCGTCAAACCCCTTGACTGACAACACTGACTGATTCCAACTCATCAGGGTCTCGTAAAATCGACAGTTTCCCACTCAAAAAACTCCGTCTCCACGCGGGCAACCTTCGATGTCCGTCCACTTATGTTTGGTCCATGTCTGTTCATGTCCAAAGTCGTTCGTTCTCTTCATTCAGTGGCGCAGTCCGATTGGCCTTCCTCGGTGCATTGATGTAGCTCTGCTGTACCTTGGATGTCAAGAGCTATGCCTTTTCAGCCCCTGGTTACCGCTTAAATACGCGCAAGAAGCTATATTTGGCTATGAGTTTGCAAAATGTAGTCGACCCCTGAATTGTTTGTGCTTGCTATTCATTTTCCGGCCCAAATTGAACATTCCCAGGGTTACCGAATCCCCAATTTCGATTTTACTTTGACGGCGGTTGTCGCAGTTTATTTGGACTTTCGTTCACTTACTTTCCCTCCTCCCTACTTTCCGCCGCTGATGTTTCTGTACTTTCTATGCTGTCCGTGATACGTATACGCGTCTTGTCCCTATTCGCTGTGCATTTATACTGGGTTCCTGTGTCTAAGAATTCACGTGCCTCGCACAATTCGGGCTGTCTGGCTCAAGTCTGGTCACTCATCCGCGTAACCTGGCTCGCGATCACACAGAAAATCTGCAGGATATGAATAGGTATCAACTCTCACGCCGGCGGTTATTTCGTTGTTCACTTCATTGTTACACACGTCTTGTTTACTATTCTGCTACATTCAACCTGTCGTTGCTGCTGAACCCTGCTGCTTCTCAAAAGTTCGCGCTGTCTGATGAGTCAGTCAGTCAGGTCTCAGGGCAGTGATTTGAGTGTGACAGGTATATTTTGAATCATTAGGAGTTCCATAAATGAACCTAGTTCCGACTGCGCAATATCTTTACTGCCGCACTATCAGTATAAAAAATTGAACCCATTGTGCGTGCATACGTGTATCCTTCGCTGGTTTTTATATTCTCTAATTTAGTTCAATCTCCGGATCGAAGATTGCGTCGCGAATTATGCGACTGGGGTTACTGTCTTCTCCGTCCGCGGGGTTCTTGTCACTTTAACAATTTGCGCTGCTTGACAGATCATTCGCCTAGGACACTGGAATCAGTGGATTCTGTTCAAGTCACGCTGTATTGGTTGAAATTCCGTAATTTGAACTTGATTGTGACAGTGCTTCGGTTGTGAATGATCTCCACAACGTTGCAGTTTCTTATTTTCTCATACTGCCCACAAGCCCAACCAAAAATGTCTGGGAACCTCGTTAAACCCACTTTGATGGAAGATGTACACCATGTGGACAAAATGATTGAACGATGGGTTTTCCATCATTTCTCGGCTTCCAGTGTAGATTTCCACATGAACTAAGATGTCAAGCTGTCGAGAAAGACGATGCCGACATTCCTGAACCATTGATAGCATCAAAATATTTTGATGCACCATCACAACGGCCTCCATACAGAAATCGTGGTTTTCCAACGTGGTCAGTGATTGTTTTTCGGCAACTTTGAATCACCCAGATTGTGGCTCAAGATGTTCAAAGACGTTCCCCAACTTAAATCAGGCAAAAATATATAGGGGATCTTACGCTACAGGGCCCGCAAAGTGCCCATTTTGAGCCATTTTGGCTGTTTTTAGTCACTTTGCGAGCCCCATAGCACCTATTCCCCTGTATATTTTTAGATCGCTCGACTTGCTAAAATCAATGGGAGACCCAGGGCTACCATTTGGCTGACTTGGACTTACCAAAAAAAATTACTGCTCAAGTTCAAAAATCGGGTTTTCTTCGATTCCGCCGTTCTGAAGGCGCATCAAGAAATTTTGATTGTATCAATAGGAATGAAATGTCGAGCCCGCATCGCTCAACCACCCTATGTTTGATTTCATGTCAAAAGATGGGAGCCGAGAAATGATTGAAAACCCATCGTTCAATCATTTTGTCCGCATGGTGTATGTCTTCCAGTGAGTCTAAACAGGTCTAAACCTCAGCATCAAATATAGATCCCTGTAGTACGGAAAGGTGGCTTTCACGCTCGGCAAAATGAACGGCTGATCGCTTTGTAATGCCTCAAAATCCCCTTGAGAGTCCAGAGATCAACATGTGTCATGGGCAGTATCTTCCATCCAGGAGGCGAAAATTGACATAATTACGTCGGCCGCGGCGTAAGGTCCTCGTGATCCCAATTCAAACGAAACGATTGACGAGAATCCTCCAACTCAAGAGAATCACAGAAGGATCCACACGTTCTGATGAAATTCTGGAAAGTCGAACATAGCGAGCCGCTCGTACGTGATGGAACCTTGGCTCTTAGATTAATTGCTGTTGGCGGCCTGGACTGCCACAGGGCTACAGCTAAGGATAGGCTGAAGTTCTGCGTCCAGTCTCTCATCGAATGGGTTATCGTAACGTGCTCATGTGTGTTCAATTTCTTCGGCGACCGTTATTCGCGAATTGGATCGATCAACTATCATCGTCATGTTTCTCAGACGGATATCCTTTCTCTTCTGTCTTCCAAAACTAAGGCGGGACTACTATGTCGAGCTAGACAGAATTGCGGGAGCTGTTAAACTATCCCCTGGTGTATTTCTCGAGCAGAGTGCTAGGTTGAACATCTCGCGGTTATACTGGGTGTATCACCGCGTAAGCTCCGAGTGTCAATCACAGTGAATCGCTGCTTCCTCTGTTGACTTGACGTGATTTGACTTGATTTCTGGGGTCGTCGTCCCTGGCTATAGAATCTATGTGACAGTACACTACGTAAAGTAGTATGGGGTGCATATAGGGTAAGGTAAGTACGGGAGCTTTGTAAGAATAAACCGAGACAAGTAAAAGCAGAGTACATACAATGGGAACCGTGTGGTTGGAGAGGTAACGACGGGGAAGAGAGATACGAGAGGGAGTTGGGGTGAGGCCCGTTCTGGCACGAACCTGGATGTTCCTTGATATTCACCACAATGAGGTCGCACCGCGACGTTGATCTGCACAATAGAATGCGCATGTCGAGTGGTTTATTGCGGCCAGAAGAGATGGCAGTTAATTTTGCTCCGTTTGCCGTAGCTCATTGGGGGAAATAGCTGTCCTCGAGTTTTCCCCGACCTGAGCTTCTCGAAAGGGTTGTTTCGATGTCAGCCAGGTGACAGCCGAGTATCTGACAGAGGAACACTTTCAGTGCTTTGTCAAACGTATAAAGGAGAGGACGGAACGCTGTTGAAAGTTGTACGTCCACTCTTGCAGACTCACAAACACACTTCTTCTCCCGAGACAAGATGCGCTTCACCACTCTGTTCACCACTCTTGCCGTCGTCGCCACTGGCGCGTCAGCCACTTACAGCACCACGTCCATCACGACCGCAATTACTCTCACTGCGCAGAACCACTATGGCGCTCCTATTGCCTCGTGGCACGTCGGCCACTATCCCGGATGGTACAACGGCAAAGGCCCTTCTCCCAAAGGCACCAATACCATCCTGGAAGGGGTAAGTTGTTTCAGTCTAATTGTGGCATAATTTAATAACAGCTCTCCTCAAGTTGTTCTGCGAGCTCTTGGACCTCTTCCCCTTCTGCCTCCACTGCCCGAAGTGCCGCCCCTCCCCCGCTCCCGGAGTACTCCCAGACTTTCTATGGCTTGACTTGCGCTGCTCAGGATGACAGCTATCTAACCTACGGGCTTGTTGACACTGTGAACGGTAGGTTGCTCCGCAAAACTTAGTATTGAGCCACTTCTTAATTTTCACCAGATTGCATCACCATGTGCGACTCCGTTTCCGGGTACATCTTCTTCAATAGTATGTTTAAATGTTTCATCTTTTTGAACCAAAGCTGAACCTTGACGGAAGCCTATCACGATGTCGACGGAAAGGTGCGCGAACAACTCATTTATGCAGCCACACCGTCACATCTGAATTTTGTTTGCGCCAGTATGGAAGCACTCAACTTACCTGCGCCTTATTCAAATATCGCCCCACCGCTGCCTCTGCCATGAATTGCGGAGGGCAGACACAGCCTGACGGCAGTGTGGATTACATAACCAACTCGGATGACAAAGGCCACCGCTTAGGGGCTTTATTTGTCCAATCGGTTTGATGCACAACAAGAAGGCCACTGCTGTAGAGAGAGGTGATACAGCATGTATTGATTTTAGTGTTTTTGGATTAGTTTGTACTCTTTCTGTATCGGGATCAGTGTTGTTTTAAATGTGTACATGTGTGAGATGGATCATGGTAAACCGACCTTAGAGGGTCAACGAAGCTATAAATAATATGTGGAGGCAATACCATAGAGTGCTCCTGTGGTCAAGTTATTCATCGAAAAACGTGCAATATCGCGGAGAGCGAACCAAAGACTCCCTCCAGAACGGCAACACTAGAGCCGTGACTTCTTTAGCTCCCGTTCTTCGAGTATATCCAAGATTTTATCCGCATCTATAAATCCAGCCAGGAGCCTGAGAACCCCGTCGCCCTTCCCTGGCCTCATCAACCTGTAGAAATATTCATTCGAACCACTATCTCCGTGCCAGAACCTCACATCATCGAAATCCTTCCTGAGACAAACAGCCTGATCCCAATCCATCGAGCCTCGGAACATGAACGCCTCTTCGTCAAATTCCCCTTCGAAGGATATCAAGAGCTTGTCCCTGTATCGCTCATCTATCGTGCGTGCAGTATTGATGTGCTGCCGCCAGGGCTTTGGCGACTGATGCCAGTGTATGAGGCGATAAGGGGGACAGGGCAAGGACAGGGGTGCGTGTTGTAGACGAACTTCTCGGTCTGGACCAAACTGCTCAGGACCGCTGCAAGAGCGGTGGCCCATAGACCACGTGGGTGTAGGGGCATGACATGTTGGAAGAGTTGGGCGAACAACTGAATCAGAATGCCCGTTCGTTATATGGATGGAAGGGCGACAGCGAGGTTGGTGTATTACGCCGTCTCTACTCTTTACTTGTACCCTGCGGTCTTGAGGCCCCAAGAGTCCGCACATCAGCGTAAATACGCACTGACAATCCGGGTGCTCCTCTATTCTGGCGCGCCCTGGCTTCTGTGCTGAAGATGCATCAAATCTCCAAATCCAAACAATTCGATTCGATTCGATTGGTCTGGCGGTACATCTTCTATTAAGCTTATTTCGGTTCTGCTCCAACTTGAACATACCTTTCCGCCCATCGATCGCCAGTACTTGCGCATCCAGTGAATTTTTGTAAACCAACCCCATTCGCAATTTGCACATAGATGATCTATCTCCCCAGCGCTCGGACCTCAAGTTTCAGCTTCATGGCCCAGTCATCTGCAATCTACAGGTGTGGGTTCAGACTTTCGTAAGCAACCAAGTCGCCCTTATGACTGACGCCTCCTCGACGCGACTCGGGCCGCAGCTGCACAGCTTCGGCGTCTCGCCCGCCATTTCCCCTTGACTACGCGGCTGGATCGTCTTGTGCGTGCAGTTCAAGATGCTTCCGCCCAGTCGAGATAACTCTGCCCTTAGGTTCCATTAAACTGCGGCCCGCTTGCTCACAGCGGCGGCCCGCGCATTCTGTCATTTCTTGTCAAGACCAGTCATACTTACGTCAACTACTCCCCAGTCTGAAGTTTCTGGAACATCAATCTCGTATTGCTGACGAGGGCTGCGGAGCCGTCGGTCGAGAAACCGGTTCTACGGTGTCCTTGCTTCCATTTATAATTAGAGCGCTTGGAGCTTGCTTGGAGCGCTTGCCGTCTTTCAGTCCTCCCTGATCTCGGCAATTCTTTCGTTATCAGTGGTTATCAGTACTGTGGTTAGTCTTCTCCAACACCTACGGCGAAGCGGGGTGAATTTACGGACAGCCGGAAATGCAGGATGTTCGCCCCTTTTGGCTAGTCTCTGGGTATGGGACTTATCAGGCTCAGCATCTCGTCAGCTTACAAATGCTCTACAAAGTTGTTTCAAGAGTGCTGTAGTCGCTTTCCAATCACCGCTGAAAAATGTATCATCAGTTTATTTGCGGGACAGAACGTTTTAACTTTTTCCGCGGTCACGAAATATAGCTTGGGTTCTTAATTAGAGCAGATTGGCCGGATATAAAAAGTATGGATGTATCGCTCCTCTTAGTAATTACTCTCTTCCAGCTTCTTCTACAATGTCGCGCCGCAGTGCTCCCCGTTCTCCTCCAATTTCGACCATAACTCTCTACGATTCGCCGGGTACTGGGTCTCAAACTTGGGTACCCAATATCTGGCGTATCAGGTCTCCCGAGCGATGTATGCTGCCCACAGATGCTCAATGCATTCTCTAGATTCATCCTCAACTATAAACGACTTCCCTATCGTACCGTCTGGGTGGAGCTCCCAGACGTGGAGACAACCCTGCGTGGCATCGGCGCTCCTCCGAGTTCTCGCCGCGCCGATGGTCGACCAGTATACACCCTCCCGGTGATAATCGATCCTACGCGTAATGCTCAAGCACCCCAAATTCTGTCTAATACAAATAACATCGCCGAGTACCTCGAGGCGAGCTACCCCGCACGCCCGGTATTCCCCGAGGGCTCTCGGGCACTGCAGACACTTTTTGTGCACCACATCCAGGAAGTGTTTGCGAAGCCATTGCTCCCCATCATGGTCCCCATTACGCACGGCCGACTTCCGGAGCGCACCCAGTCACATTTCCACGGCACCTCGCACTCGCGGACACCCATGCCCGCATCCTCCCACCCGCTTCCCTCGGGCCCCCAGAGCGAGTACGCATGGCAGCTCGTGAAAGAGCAGTTCGATTTCCTCGCGGTCATTCTCGATAAGAACGTCGGCGACGGCGACGGCGTCGTGGCGCAGGGCCATCGCGTATCCTACGCGGACTTTGCGCTGTGCTCCGTGCTGTTGTGGATCGAGCGGATGGCGCCGCACGACGGGTGGGCGCGCGTGCGGGAATGGAATGGCGGGCGGTGGGCACGGCTCCGCCAAAGATGCCAGGACTACATGGACGTGGTCTGACTCGTATCGTGTACATAGCTGTTTTTGTCGCGGACATAACTGGACATTAATTAGGATGTTATGCAATTATGTCAAATGGATCACAATTCATTTAGCTGTTGAGCCCCAGAATTGAACTACTTGTGCAAAATGACTAGTGCATAGGCTGTACAAGCCATTTAGCCAGCGTCTCAAGTCATTTAGCAGGGTTTTTGACCCCCGTGGGATTAAGGACAGTAATGAGCTAGGATGAGCCATACCGCACCGCCTCTAGAGTCATCCAGACTCTTACTTCAGTCAGTCCGTAGCCCTCTCGGGATATGCTGTAAATCAAAGGCTCCGGGACCCTCAGTGGCAGCAAAGTGGCCGACGAAAAAAATTCAAGGATTTAAAACTGAGTTGAACGCGAGCCGGTTGCTTTTTTTATCCTTGCGCATAAATCTTGTCGCGCGCGCAGTTCCAATGATTCTGTAATAGAATGTGGATCAAGTGCACCTGCTCCACAATATTGATAGGATGGAGGTTTTCTTTTTTTTTCGATTGGAATCGTCTCAGGTTCCTTTCGACTTTGAGCTCCAGCCCTAATAGGGGCTCCATTCCAAATGCCTCCTATCATTGATCCGATATCAGATCTATTTTGAATAAGATGAGTAGCCCGCTGCGCGGCAATGCCCGCTATCTAAGTTTCTCCCATGCGTTGGTTAATGGGACCATTTGATGACCCAGAGATTACGACGTACTTTATTTAAAAATCCTGGAAACTCGAAAACTGACTCTGGTTGCTAGTAAAATTCCAGTCGATGTAGTTGATGCTAACCAACTGTCAATGTTGGTTCACTCGAGCCTGCGCGCATGCCAGTGTCCTTTCGTTTCGTTGTCTAGTACACTTCAGTATGTCATGTTTAAGGTGCCTTCGGGCCTCATACTCAGTGAGCCATTCCTATGCGCACACCTGGTGTTCGCTCAGCCAGGAATTTCATCAATGTAGCATGAGTCATTTCCACTCATAGAATAAATGGCTGGAACATCCAGTCCCTGCCCACTTTACAGTCTAACAAGCTGGGGAGTACACCATCTCACTGAGATAGAGAAGTTAGTTCTGAGTTGCAACAAGTACAGAGATGTCTTGAGTAACTAGCACAGCCCAGACTGAGAGTGAACAATGTAACAGTATGTAGATTTATCTAGCATGTTTTATTTAATGACTCAGTCCCGACTCCGTATGGCTCACCCGTATCCTAGTAGTATTTAAGCCGCTATATTCTATACTATGTCAAATAACTACCTTTAAATTGTGCCAATAAGATGTGTACGGATTTTAGATCCTCCAACTTTTTGTAACAGCTCGTGGTGAGTGATCGCGCACCTCAGCCTTCGATAAATTAATATCAGTACCCCAAATCAATGCTTTCTCTGTGATGTTTTCCTTGGACTTTGCGGCCGGGTGCTTGGCCTGGCTTTCAGCATTTTTGCCTTCTCCTGCAACTGCATCAGCTCCGCCCAGACGGTTGCTATGTGCCACGAAATATTCCTTAGCATCAATCAACAAGATGCACGGACGCTACACTGAAGTTCTTGGTGTACCTATAATCTAAAGTTGATCTAACGATACCACGGGAGCTGGCAAGTCCCTCTGACATTTGGGCATACAGTAAGGCCAATCACTCGCTGACCACTGTCCCGGACCATGGCCCTATGTCGGGAAAATCCTGGACCAATCATAGCGGATCACATCCGCTTGCAACTCCCTGTAAGTCCATAATCCTTGACCTGGCTTATAACAGACAGGTCAAGTTAACATAAGCGGTCGTAAGTAGTGATCACCAGGGGTAACCCCCGGGTGTGAAACCTTGTACCCTTACCCTTACCCTCCAAAAACCCTGACCCTTGCCAAGGGTAGGGGTGGGGTAAGGGTATTTCCAGGGGTATTGGTGAATACCCCAGGGTAGCCAAAAACCAGTAAG
>JARJLE010000662.1:0-22263 GCA_029289555.1 Mycena latifolia | reverse complement strand
CGGTTATCTCTTCGCACCGCAACTTGTCGACTGCATAGTACTAGTACTGGCACTGCGTTCAGGCTTTCGTTCCATAATCGCAGAAAAAATCCCGGCTCAATACGACGCAGTGGGGCTCCCCGCTCCGCGCTCATCCATTTCCCGTCCCGCCCGCATCGTGATTCGCCAGTCTACTGCTGTCTACACCCACCATCATCTCCTGGCTTTATTCACTACCTGCACCCGAGTGTCAAGACCCACTCCTCCACTTCGTGGTCCCATTTATACATCCGTCTTCCCTCGTCACCCTCCCGGCACGACCGTGACGTATCTGTGCCGCATGCGCAGGAGTTGTTCACGTTCACATGTGGTGCGTCTGCTTATTTTTGGTTGATACCTACTGCGTTCCTTCCTTTCCTACTCCCGCTTTCCCTAACCCATATTCTCCATTAAATCTTGTTGCTCCGCTTTGCCCTCCGGCTGATCTTCGGCCTCCCTCAATTCCCTCTTTTCTCACATAGCGCGGCCAGGTGGAATATACTCCCCCTCTTGATCTTGATCTTGTTAAATCATTGCCATCCACCATGACGTGTAGATCGGACCTCAAATAACTTTGGTACAACCTACTGTACCATTTCGACCGAGTGTTCAAGTGACGCGTGACGCGGGCCTCTGAACTGAACACTTGTGTACAGTGACCGGTGACATTGGGGTTTCTGGCTCAAATAGGCTCAAAAAACTCCCAAAAAAATCGGACCGGCATCCGCCGGACTGCCATTTATGGTAATCATTGATGGGAGTTGTCAGAATGAACAACTTGAAAAAGTGAACACCTTAGGTGACGCATGACATAGGCCGAACACTCGGTCGAAATGGTACAGTACTCCAGCTCCAGCTGCAGAGAATTTATAGTTTCACAGCCAGGGCGAGCTTTTCGGCCGCTGCGCAGTCAGTGTCTCCAGATGATGCATCTGTCCCATGACCGTGCCGGACGTTTCCCGGCAACAAACTGTGGAGGCTACTTGGCCCTGTATCATACTATCAAACGGCGAAGCTCAGTATTGCACAGCCATGCCGTAAAATGTCCCACGCAAACGTTTCTCCTGATGACCAGCATGGCTTCAGCTACACCGACTAGCACGAGAGCTACGCCTTCCAAGAGGACGCTGCATACTGTGCCAACCTTCTTCAAAGGTCTCTTCAAGTCATTATCTAAAAATGCCAGCATTTCGTCGCCGAGAAGTAGCAAGCCCCGGCAGGATACTGAGGTCGCAGCAAGAGAGCGCGCGCACGGTAAGATGCTATACTTCCATGGACCGCCAAATACTGACGGAAATCCAGGCACCCGGCCGCGTGCATCACTGAATAGCCTCTGGGCAGACGGTATGCGGGCATATTCGGCCGTTCTGAGCTTCCTAAATGTGCTCGTAGACTCGGCAGCGCAAGGAACGAACAAATCAACTCTGAACTCGTCGGCGGTGACTGGTATGCGCCGTATCATTGCCGCGTCGACTAGCTGAGCCGTTGTGTAGGAGCTCTATCCCTTGAAGGTCCCGCTGCCGACGCTGTTTCCGCACAAGGTACGTAGAAATCACTGCATCCAGATGCGGCATTGATCCGTCCTGTCTGAGCAGAGACCACTACTCAAATACTGACACCGGAACGAGACCATTCTGCGTCCCGAATATTCGCTCCCAGTAGCTTATCCTGCTTGGGATCATCTTGTTCTCATCTTCAAGCTCAAGCCCAAGGTTTGTGTTCGCGCTGCCTAATGACGTCTCGGCCCTCACCTTTTCCCCCCAAGGTTCAGACTCGGCCATCACGATGAAGGACAGCGCCCTCAGTGCTTGGCATGGTTTCAAGGTCGTCGTCAAGACTGCGGAGGCATTCCTCGGCGGCACCCCGTTCAAGACCCCCATCGCTGTTCTCAATACACTCATCGGAACTACAGACGTGTGTGATTAGTGCTAGCTTCGTCCGGGTTTCTCATTGATATTGCAGGCTGTTGTCGAGAACAAAGAGTCGGTAGCAGCGCTCCTGCTACCTCTTGGACAGCGCCTTTCTGCTGTCATCGAGGAGTTGTCCCAAAATGCCGCAGGACTCCCGAATGACATCAATCCAACTTGCGAACACTTCGCCAGGTGTGTCCTCACGTCGTGGTATGTTAGCCATGGAAATTCATGTGTACGCAGTGCTCTCCAGGTGGCCACAGAAAACCTCAAGAGCATTTATGAACAGGGGCTGTTGAAGCGCATTTCGGAGCTGGACGAGACGCCGCGGG
This sequence comes from Mycena latifolia, assembly GCA_029289555.1. NCBI lineage: Eukaryota > Fungi > Basidiomycota > Agaricomycetes > Agaricales > Mycenaceae > Mycena > Mycena latifolia. The sequence goes on along the minus strand of JARJLE010000662.1, from coordinate 20,003 downwards.
AAATACAAAAGATATTTCGGCACGTTGACGAGGCAACGAAAAATTTTCAGGCATGAGGTTTCGTCCCATCAAGAGAGGACATGCAATTGACAGTCCCCTCCAGCTCGAGTTGAACTTAGCCAATTTCAGACAGATGAACACCATCAAGAATGATACTGAGGTGGGAGTCTCCAACTTGAAATGGTAGCATGACACATGACGCTCCCCAGGTTTCACGCCTAAACAACCTCCGCCCAGTTCAAGATGCCAGGTATGCTATGCTCGAGCGCGACGGATGTATCGAAGGTACCCGTGAAGAGGTGATCAAGAACATTATATCTTGGTGCAAGGACCCATCGCCGGGCATTCCGGGTATTTATTGGCTCAGCGGGATGGCCGGGACAGGGAAATCAACAATCGCGTATACAATATGCAACCACTTGGCCAAAGACCGCATGGCCTCGCGCCTCGGAGCCTCCTTCTTTTGTTCGCGCCAGAGTGTCTCTGGTCGCAAATGACGAAATATAATTCCAACCCTCGCTCACGAACTCGCGCTTGAACTCCCTCGCTTCCGACGAGCGCTTCTCGATTCAAAAGTTGACGCCAATGCGCCACAACTGAAAGACCACCTCGACTCCCTGCTCATTAAACCTTGGGATGCATCCATTGGCGATCGTGAAGGCCTTCCTCCGCTGGTAGTGGTGGTGGATGCCTTAGACGAGCTAGAGAATGAGGATGGATCTTACTTCCTGGAGGAGCTAATCAAGAAAATCGGGATGCATCGGGACCACCTGCAGGGCCTGAAATTCTTCATCACCAGCCGTCGTGATCCTCGCATCGTAGAGATCGGAGCCCTCCTCCCGTCACGTTCCCGCTATCGCCTCGAGGATGTGCCCCGCACCATCGCCGATGAAGATATCAACATATTCCTCAGCGCCTCGCTCCCCGGACTCGACCCCGATCAGCTCCGATCCATTTCTAATCAGGCAGCCGGGCTGTTCATTTGTGCTGCGACAGCTGTGCGCTTTATAACCCCTCTATTTCAACGACGGCCCTTCCTCAGCGTCCATAAGGATCGGTTGCAGGTGCTCCTCAAAGCGTGGCCCGATGAATCACGCCGTGGTGCTGCCGGTCTTCCTGTGGATCATTTATACGAAGAGATCCTTCACTCATACTTTTCACCTATGGCAGAGGCTGATCAAGAGATGCCTGTATCCATTCTCCACACCATCCTCTGTGCTCAGGAGCCCATCCATGTTTCCGACATTTCCGAATTTTTGCCTAAACCTGCAGAGGTTGTGGACATCAGGAATGTCATCCTGTCTCTCCACTCTGTGCTCTACCTGTCCGATGACCTTGTGTACACATACCACAAGTCCTTCGTCGATTTCATGCTCGAGCCCTCTCGATTTGTGAACCAGAAGCTTGCCAAGATCAGCTATCCTCAGGAGGCCCACGTTCACCTGACAACCTCCTGTTTTCGCCTGATGGACCTCCTTCATTTTAACATTTGTGGATTGCCATCCTCCTTCCTTAATGACTCCGAAATAGAGGACCTTCCAGCACGTGTTCACCACAAAATCTCTTCTGCGCTGCGGTATGCTTGCCGCCACTGGGCAGCCCACTTGTCAAAGATACAGATTGCAGACCAGAAGATGCGAGAGAATATTTCCAATGTCATCCAGAAATGGCTTGACCAGCGGCTGTTGTTCTGGATTGAAGCAATGAACCTTCTCAAGTTGATGCGTGAATGCTATCCTGCATTGATGAGAGCACATCGATGGCTGAGAGTGGTCACGGTAAGCGATATCATAATGTAGTGGGCAGGGGGACTTATACCTCACACAGGCTACGACACTGAAGAAGAAACACATTACAGAGGATCTTGTTGTAGCGGGGAATTTGGTGACTGTCTTTGGAAACAATGTTATGGCGGAAGCCACCCCCCACCTCTATCTCTCTGCACTTGCCAGTTCAGCCCGAGACTCAACTTTGATGACCCAATGGCACAACAAGTTTCCAGGCATCCCCACGGTCATTACACTCCTCAATACAGCTGCTCCACTGTCAGTTATCCGGCATGAGGCTCGGGTGAACTCTGTCGGTTTCTCCCAGGATGGCTTATGTGCCATCTCTGGTTCGGATGACAGGACTGTGCACATTTGGGAGGTCTCGACAGGACAGGAGCTGCATCGGCTCTATGGCCATGAGGACTCGGTGAACTCAGTCAGTTTCTCACAAGATGGACTGCTTGCTGTCTCGGGTTCAGATGACAGCACTGTCCGTATTTGGGAAGTCCCCACCGGGCAACAGCTGCATCGGCTGAATGGACATGAGAGCTGGGTGAACTCAGTCAGTTTCTCACAAGATGGACTGCTTGCTGTCTCAGGTTCAAACGACAACACAGTCCGCATTTGGGAGATCTCAACCGGGCAGCAGCTACATCAACTGGATGGACACCAGAGCTGAGTCAACTCTGTCAGTTTCTCACAAGACGGACTCCTTGCTGTCTCAGGTTCGAAAGACAAAACAGTCCGTGTTTGGGAGGTGTCAACGGAGCAGCAGCTGCATCAGCTGGATGGACATGAGGCATCTGTGACCTCAGTCAGTTTCTCCTCAGATGGACGGCATGCAATCTCCGGCTCAGTTGATGAAACTGTGCGAATTTGGGAGCTGTCGACGGAGAAGGAGCTACAGCGGTTGATTGGACATCAAGAGGGGGTGACCTCAGTGAGCTTCTCCCTTGATGGGCTTCGTGCCATCTCTGGTTCACGAGACACAACTGTTCGCATTTGGGAGGTGTCCACAGGGCAGCAGCTGCATCAGCTGCATGGACATGAGAAGTGGGTATACTCTGTTGGGTTCTCCCCGGATGGACTGCGTGCCATCTCAGGTTCAGGAGACAGGACTGTGCGCATCTGGCAGGTGTCAACAGCAGAGCAGCGACATCGGTTGGAGGGGCACGAGGACTGGGTGAACTCAGTTGGTTTCTCCCCAGATGGGTTTCGTGCCATTTCAGGTTCCAGGGACAATACAGTGCGCATTTGGGAGGTGGCCATGGGAAATCAGCTCCATCGACTGGATGGACACAGGGACTGGGTTAACTCGGTCAGCTTCTCCTCCAATGGGTTGTATGCCATCTCTGATTCAGCAGACACTGTGCACATTTGGGAGGTGTCAACAGGAAAGCAACTGCATCGACTGGATGGACATGTGAGCTGGGTGAACTCAGTCAGTTTCTCACAAGATGGACTGCTTGCCATCGCAGGTTATAGCGACAGCACAGTACGCATTTGGGAATTGTCAACGGAACAGCTGCTGCATCAACTGGATCAACATAGGGACTGGGTGAACTCAGTTGGTTTCTCCTCGGATGGGCTGCATGCAATATCAGGTTCCAGGGACCAGACTGTGCGGATTTGGGTGGTGTCGACAGGGCAGCAGCTACATCAGCTAGATGGACACAAAGAATCTGTAACTTCAGTCGGTTTCTCCTCGGATGGACAGCATGCAATCTCCGGCTCCTGCGACACCACCGTGCGCATCTGGGAAGTGTCCACAGGACAACAGCTACAACGGCTTGATGGACATAGGGGCTGGGTCAACTCAGTTGGTTTTTCTCCAGATGGGCTGCGAGCAATATCAGGTTCCAGAGACAGGACTGTACGCATATGGGAGATTTCAACAGGGCAGCAGTTGCACGAACTACATGGCCACGAGGATGCAGTGACTTCAGTCAGTTTTTCCTTGGATGCACTGCATGCCATCTCCGGTTCGCGCGATGGGACTGTGCGCATTTGGACACCTCCTGCACCCGGTATGTCTACTTTTTTTCTACATTCATCTTGTTGATACCTATGGCAGGAACAATGCATCCATGGCAAGCGAGTAATAATGGTTGGATCACCACTCCAAGTAAACAGCGGTATTTATGGCTCTGTCCGGACATGCTCCGCTTTCTTCATAGCCCAGAATGCCTCGTAATATCCTCGCGGGGTTCTGTCAAGGTCGATTTTACAAATGCATGTCTTGGCACAAACTGGGAGCAATGTTACGCTAAAATATCATAGTACAACTGTATAGCTGATATTGTGTTGAATGTCGTGCACTGTAATATGACATGGGTTGGATGGGACGATTAAATTCTACTGTGGAGTGTACCCTTGTAGTATCTGACAGCTGTACGCGGAGACAGCATATTGCCGGCACTCTTTTCGTCTTCTGTATGTCTGTATGTCCAGACCGAGTTGTTTAGTTTTGACTGATAACCATGAACAGATCAGCAGAGTCTTGTCCAGCTATCACCTATTTGTTGCCTGTGATGCAGCATCTAGTAGTGTTCACCTCGCTGCTCTCATCGGAGAACATTTCGGACTGAAGTCAGGTCAAGATCTCACTAAATCAGTTGTTCACTATTTTTTCTACCTGCCCCCCTTCACTTTTAGTCTTGGATAATCTGGAGACAATTTGGGAGTCATTGGAATTCCAGACACATGTTGAGAAGTTGTTGGCACTGCTTGCAAATATTGATCATCTCGCATTGATGGTAAGCCAAGGGCCTGCTTTTGTTACTTGTATGCTAAGAATACTACAGGTCACAATGCGAGGGGCAGAGAGACCAGCCAATATCAAGTGGGTTCGGCCATTCCTGGAACCATTGAAACCTCTGGCTCAGGATGCTGCACATAAAACCTTCGTTGATATTGTGGATGATGGTTATGCAGTTGAAGACATTGACAAAAATCGTCCTCCTTGCTAACAATATGCCCTTGGCAATTGATCTTATAGCCCATTTGGTGGACTATGATGGCTTTGACAGTGTGATGTATCACTGGGAGACAGAGAGGAGCTCACTGCTCTCAGAAGGCCATGGCAATACTTTCGCTTTGGCAGTATTTGGTCCTTGCGACCGTGTCGCGATCATCACATGTGGTCCCCTAGACCCAGGGCTGGCTACTGCTTGAACCAACTCTGGCCAGGCACCAATAGTCAGAGGTTCGCGAACATTTAACCTGGTTCGCGAACCCATTCCTTTGCCCTTTCAGTCATAAGTCCACTGAAAGTGAGGTTCACGAATATTGATGTTTGTTTGTGAACTCATTCTGAAGCCCTCCCACATGGAAGTGGTGTTCGCAAACTGTTCCCTGCCCTTGTCTGGTGCAGTACAATCCATGAAGGGTGTCAAGGCTTTTGTTATATCTCCTGGGTATGGTATCTAGCCTGCAGGGCAAGCCGCTTCCCAGATCACAGGAAACAACTCTGTCTGACAGAGTTCGCGAACACTTCTAGGATCATGAAGCGGATCCCCCATGTTTATAAGGACCACACTTCCATGTCTCCTCAGTGCGTGCTAACCCCTCTAGCATCATTAATACACAGCCGGCAGTTCAGAGCTCACTCCGGCTCTAATTGTATACCACTGAACAGGGGTCCTTAGAATAGTGCTAAGAATCGCAAAAAAGCGTGATTACACGGGTGGTTCAAAACCAGCCGTATCATCTCCCCTTCACTAAATCTTGACCGTCCTCGATCAACTAGACTTTAGTGGTTTCGGAATGGTAGCTTCGCGAAACGTCATTATTTTATTTTATATATTTATATATTTTTGTGCCCGCTTGTGACTGTCCATCGTTTCAAGTACCACACCTAAGTCTAGACGTTAATTGGGGTCTGACAGTCATGAGTTCGCGAACACATTTTTTCGATGTAAAACTGATTATTTGAGCCCAAGTAGAGGTATTGGATCATTTATTAGGGCTCGAGATGATGCTCGGAGCAGTTCTTGGTCCATTCCAAACAAGTCATTATTTTTTTTTTCCGGCCTGGTGGCTGGACCTACCTACCAGCCCTGGGTGCCGGCTTGACCGGCCCGCACCCCCTTGTAAGAGAGCATGGTCTACCCACTGCACAGACTATGGATTTGCCACGACAGCCAGGCTGGCCTGAAGGGGTGCCGTAATACATGTATCAATGAACTGTGGGCGAATAAATCTACTCATAAATTTCAACCATGTGCCGCGGCTGCCGGACAAGTTGAATTTTTCAGTGGCGACGTCACTCCCGTGAGGTAGGCGAGGCCCGTATGTGGCTTCTGGATAAACCCGTGAGCTCAAGCGAGCCACATAACGATGATGAGCTGTCCAGTGCCAGATCGTTTCTGGCACCACTTCTTACCACGGATATTCGTGCAGACCACCCTGCAACGTATATCCATAGAGTCCGAACCACTGCACACAATTATTTACTGTACGCTATGAGAGGGAGATGCGCGAGGTGTTGCTTAATGGGCACAACACGGGTGTGGATGTTATTTGCATTCATCAGTGTGAAGAGTTCACAGACTAAGATGTGAGTGTGAAAGCATAGATTTATGGGTGATATACTGTGCAAAAATTCAGGGCATTTTCCGGGGTTTCTGAGGACAACTTACAGCTGGCTTGCATTTGCTGGATACAACTCAAGCTTCTGGCTGACAACTCAGATGGTTTACAGCTTCTAACATTCTCGGACTGAATGACATCTTCGGGTTTAGTTGCCGAAGCCCCTGGATCACCTCGGCTCCCAGGCTTACGCGGCACAATTCATCTTAAATTTAGAGCCCGTTCGGATACACAATCAATTGTGGATCGTGGTTGTTGTGCCTTTTTCGGTAGTCGGATTGTCGGCACTACATCCGGCCGTTGTCCGGCTATTGCATGCGCATCAAGCAAATCAACTTTCGTCATCTTCCCTGCTATTCCCGCCCAGTTCCCGTCTCACGGCGACACGTGCCTCCTTCCCCCCCACCCTACCAATGAAGTTCACAGCGGACTCCTGTCGAATCATCAGTGCTGCATACCATTAGCTACATGATTATCACCAAATATGTACATGAAAAGACCCGGAAGCGAGGTACTTGTGAAGGTCGCTGCCATCGGCACACCAGATAAAGCAAAATCTTGACATATGTCAAAATGCTAGCCGAAATTGTATAAATCAGTAGCCGAACGAAATTTGTTGAAAACTGGTCTATAGATTTGGTGTGAAACCACCACGGAAGTAGCCACAATTGGGAGATGGTTTGAAACCCATAAATTTATGCATTGTCAGCGACTTATGAAAGGACTGCTGAAAGACGAACTTTCAGCAGCTATTTCTGGTGAGAAGAAAGAGGATCTCTCAACGGTCCTTTCATAAATTCCTTTGTCCGAACAAAGGAATTTGGGAAAGTCTATTCAAAAGACCCTCTTTCTTCTCACCAGAAATGGCTGCTGAAAGTTCATCTTTCAGCAGTCCTTTCATAACTTGCTGACAATGCATAAATTTATGGGTTTCAAACCACCTTCCGATTGCGGCTACTTCCATGGTGGTTTCACACCAAATCAATAGACCAGTTTTCAATAAATTTTGATTCGGCTACTGATTTATACAATTTCGGCTAGCATCTTGACATATGTCAAGATTTTGCTTTATCCGGTGTGCGGGGATGATGAGCGCAGTGTTTTGTTCACTGTCCGAGCATCACGCGCATTGTTTCCTGGCTGGTGTTGCCGACAATTGCCGAACAAACAGTGCAACAATCAGTTGACAATCCGACTACCCAAAAAGGCACAACAATCCACAATCCACAATCGATTGTGTATCTGAACGGGCTCTTAGGCACTCTCCAGGGCTTCGGATGAACTCTGGCATGGAGTCAGGAGTTTAATGCATGATTATGAGTGTCCTCTGCATTTTTCAAGTCCGTCCCAGGGAAGACTGCTCTGAACAGCTCCTCAATAGTTCAAGGTGTCTCCGTGTTTTGTGCTGCTCTTAATCTCTTGATGCTTTGAATTTACAGATGAGACAGAGTCAGATTAATCAGTGCAGAGGTACATATTGGAGGCCTCCAACCCACACTATAGACCCGGAAGAAGATGGTTTCCATTTTGGGACTCGGCAAAAGCAATAGCATCAATGTTCCAATCACACTTTGATCACACTGTAATTGAAGGAAATCGCCCTCGATGCAAAGACCCTCCAAGGTGCACTGATGGTTGAAAGCATTACCTGGGACACAGTTGTACTCAACTCCCTAGTTGTCAGCAATTCCCTGAATTCAACCAAAGTTGTTAGCCAAAACTGTGTTTCTGGTTGAGAGCTGTCAATTGATATGCCATATAGATTCTGCGAAACGCATGCAACTCAAGTACAGACGAATTCTGGCATATATATGGGCGATATACTGTCCAAAAATTCAGTACATTTCGCAGGGTTTTGAGTGACAACTTACAATTGAATTTTGCCTCTAGCTTACAACTTTGGCTGCAGCTGACAACTCGAGACAGCTTGCATCTTGAACTTGCTCGCATCTGCCAAATGGGTTGCATCTGATGGCCGGAAGCTAGCCTGACCGAGCCATCAACATCGGCTACCGGCATTAGGCGGGACAATCCATTGATTCTTGTGATTTGCTTGTGGTCACTTGTACGCAACACATACAGTGGCGCTATTATGTTCTGCACGCGCTGGTTTTAGCTCATTTCTGCACCAAATCGTATCAAATAAAATTGTGGCACTAAGGATGCGCAATTTCAGGAAGTTCTGGATGGTTTAAACAACATCTCCCCTGTACAGTTGCCCCAGAATAAAATGATTTAGCCCTGTGGGAGAATGCAACTCTGTGGATCCACCTTCTATGCAAGAATGGCGATGCTAGCCTGAAAGTACTTGGAAAACTGACCCTACCCATATTTTACTTCACCTGGATTGGTGGGAATTTGGGCTCAGAATGCCAGCCACAAGTTGGTGATTTTGCCAACTTGCACGTCCCCGTGTGAGCCCAAATCCCTATCGATTCAGGTCAGCTAAATTGTGACTAGGGATACTTTTTCAAGTACTTTCATCCCACATATACCATTTTTGTATATAGGATGAAACCACAAAGTATGTTTTTCAGAAAACACCAAATTATTTTATTATGAGCCATTGCACCGGATGTAATATATGTTAAACTGCACAGAACATCTTGAAATCACTCATAGTTAATGTGGACATTTTATTTGAAGTCATTCGGCCCAGAATTGAGACCAAACGACCGCGTGCAGAACATAATAGCGCCACTGTATGGACTCCGACACAGAATCACTGGTTCATTTTATCCCAATCAAGGTCCCCTGCATGTTTCGAGTCCATGCAGGCCAGACTTCACTCAATGGGTCGTAAATACATACTTTGAACCGCTTCTGATTTTCGTTTTCTTTCTGCCCCAGAAACCCTTGATGCTTCGAGTGCATCAATGAATATGGGCCAAATTAATCAGTTCAGGGGGATGATGGACCTCCTGCCCGCAATATAGACTCGGAAAGAGATGGTTTCTGTTTTGGGACTTGGCAAAGAGCCATAGCATCAATGTTCCAATCAGCCACATCATTTTGGCCAAAACTCCCTCGATGTTAAGTTCCTCCAATGTGTACCGAGGTTTGAATGTAGAATGGCATGGGATGTTGTAAAGTGGAGCCAAGTTGTTCCCTCGGTGTCAATTTGTTAACAATTTCAAGAATTCCACCAAAGTTGTGAGCAAAAACCTTGTTGACGGCTGGAGATGTCAGCAAATAATTTTTGGACAGTATATGTGCCATACATATACGCCTCGGAATTAAATCTTGGGCAGCGCGAATCAGACGACATAACACGTGCGACGTCGACCCCCCCATCAAAAAAAGAAAATGTCTGTGGGTCGTCTTCGGGGTCGTCTAAGAGAAGTGAGAACGCAAAAGAATCAAGATCGGTGGTATGTGGACAGACGATGGATTGGCGCGCAATCGAGCACCTGTCCTGAGTTTTGCTGGACTCAGCCCGAAAAGTTGAAAGGCCAGGATGCGCAGACCGAACGAAAGCAGGTCTCTTGACTGAGTCGGAAAAATAACACCAAGAGTTGATTTCGGGACAGGAATTCCAGAGCAAAAAATGAGGCAGTGGTTGGCGGGCACACACGGAGGCATCCCTCGGCCGCGGGGCAAGGCATCGAGGCTTGCGAGTTAAATTAATATTAATTTAATAAGTACTGTCCAGTACTGCGATTGTCGTCAGTCCGTATCTAACCGACTGGGCACCGAAGAAAACAAAAACAAGAGTGAGGGACGAAGGTACATATGTGAGTGCATGCGTAAGGGTAAGAGTAAGGGTAAGGAAGTGGAAGTACGAGCGTGAGGAAGTGGAAGTGGGCGGGGGGTGCAGGTATGTATATACGTGGATGACGGAAGCGGGGATGGGAAGGAGGAGTGAGGTGGGCGGGGTATGTACATGGACACGGCGTACGGATATCGCCCGGATGGACGGAGATAGGCAGGTGGGACTAGGACGAGGCAGAGGACGAGCGGGCCCTCATCCACTCGCGCTTGCTGTGCATCACACGGACGTCGAGCAGCCCCGCGTCCGCCGCGCGCACGTTCGGGTAGTGCGTGGAGACGGCGAGGAGGAAGTGCAGGCAGATGACAGTGAGGACGAGCATGCCCGCGAGGAGCGCGATGGTGGCGCGCTCGCACATCCCGTCGGGTGAGAGGAGCGCGAGGAGCTGCGCGAGCAATCTCCTCGCATGCGAGGCGCCCCGGCGCCCAGGCAGCATACGCCGCGAGCACAGTGAGGTACGCGGAGGATTAGAAAGCCAAAAAAAAAGGGAGGGTGATGGTAAGACACAGAGTGAGATGCACCTGCAAGACACCAAAGAAGCCCACGAACGAGACAAAGGCGGCTGCCAGAAGATAGAGGGCGAGGAGTGCCCAGAAGACTTTGAGGCTGTCAAGCATACATGCGTCGAGCTCGTTCTTGGCATCGAGGGCACAGAGGGTGCGCCATAAAGTGGCCAGCTGGACAGTCAGAAACGAGTGCGTGAGGGCGGAAGGAAGCAAAGGCGAAATCAGTGGCTGTGCGCGGTGGCTGTGCTCACCTTGCCTCTTGCCCCCAACTGCATCTAAGATTAAATCCAGAGGAGGTACCTGAGAGCGACCACAAGGTACCTGAGAGTGACCACTGCTGACGAAAGCTCTCCAAGTCGAACACAATTTTCATGTCTTGGTTCCTTGGTTCCTCTCTGTTGAGAGATTATGGTGAGTGGACAGAAATAAGGTAGGCCAAAGGGGTACCCGCTGGAGAATGCCGAGCCATTAGGTAAGAGGGGAGGGGTCCGAGGTCCTTATTTCACTTTTTGGAAAAAGTTGCAGGACACCTGAAAAAGAAGTTTCAGACAATTTTTAAAAAAATCATTTTTTATTACTTTTCTTTGGGCGGCTCTGAGCACTCGGGGATCATCCTCATTCGGCTAGCTGTATGCCAGATCCCCCACTGATATCAATGCCGACGGAGCTGTCTCGGATACCAAACAATACTTATGGCAGGGTAATAAAGCATGCCAGGCATGCTGTTGTCTCATCAGACAAAGGCAAAGGCCACGGTTGTGCTGATCCGCATGGCACGAAGAAACCCGTGGCATAGAAATGGTTGAATTTGCTGGCCCGGCTTGTGGCTCCAAGGTTAATATTTTAATCTCAGACCCACCACACGCAGCTTACTAGGCATTTGTTTCATTTGTGTTGTGTGGGCTTGAAAACTACTTCCGAGTGGTACTGCGATGACGAGTGCCGCACAAATTCTGGCAGAAGGGCTCGCAAAAAGCATTGCTCTCATTGCTTTGGGTATTAGGGCCTAGATATGGGACACTTTTAGGTGCCCGAACTTTTTATTTCGCTGCGATGAGTAATTACTGCAACGCTGAAATTGAACTTATTACCGCTTTTGGAAGGCACGTGCACTTATTTAATGCTTATGTAAAGAGGGGGGGAGGGGGGGTGAGGAGCTCAAGTCAGTTTTTATACCTAGTGTGCCAAATTTCTGAGGTGGGCACCTCTTGGGTAGGCCTCAGGTGAGAGAGGTAGTGTGAGGGAACGGTAGAATTGATGGGGACCGAACCTTGTAGGTAGGTGTACATGCAGGCCCTTTATATACTGTTCTAATTATGCTGAGTAAGTAGTCTAGAGTAAGCCTGAAACACTGTAGATGTACTGTCCAGACTATTCTAGTGCATAAGTGCGTACCGTCCAGAATGGCCAGTACAACATTACTATGTATAAGTGTACCATTCGGAATGGACAGTACACTGGTTACCATAATTGGGTGATGCCAACAATCACATCACTCCGTTCAACTGGGAAGACTGACCATCCATCGGGAGCGGTCTCCGCTTGCATAAATTCTCTCTGCCCTCCTTATGCCCACTGGCAAGTCTATGTTTGCGGACTAAGTCCTTCATATCTTCCCTGGCAGCAGCTTCCTCGCAACTCTGGCTGCACGGCCTTAGTCTTGGAATACCACCTGGAAGTCAGCCCCATATTGAAGCTCCAGATTTCGCGCACGGATGGAGAAAAGTGGATACCAAGCGGGTCGGTCCGATTTACTTGAACTCGGGCGGCAATTTCGGCTGCCACGACGTCTTCACGCTCTCTGTTCTCGGGCTATAAGCAGTTCTTGCTCCATTTGACTTCAACTTCTATGATGAGTTCAATATGCCTTTGGGGGCTACGTGCCACGCTTAGTTGGTCACTCAACGGGGCCTGCTTCGCTCCGTTTCTCTCCCTGATCCTCGTCACAATTTCAAGTTCACTATTCAATTCTTTTGACCTAACTAGCGCCCACTCTTTAATTCACGGCACCTCGCAGATATATTACATTTGCAGTTCCGTCCACTACATGTCATCTGTAGCTGTATTATCTGAGACCGGGTAGTCGGCCACCGGAGCTTCTTTTACTTCAAGCACACACATAGAGTCATGTAGATACGAGTTTATGGGCTCTTGAACAGAGGTATGTGTTCTGCAAGTAAGCTGAGACATTTTTCGCAAATTCTTACGGTGATTTCATGGCATACCGAATTTTCTTTCTGGCGGTGTCCCAAAATGGCAAGAAAAGGGGTAGGCGGCCAGGCGGCCACCCCCGTAAATCATTTGTTCGGACCCGTACTACTCATCCCAGTGTATCCCAAATCATTGGAGAGACATAATTACATGATGTTACACACTCAAAACATACATCTGAGGTTTATGGGGACCACAACTATTTATCTTTCAACCAGGCACGATGGGTGAAATTACGGTGTGGGCTGAATATCAAGACCTTAAATTAAGGTACATATGACTCTATAGGATTCATACGGACATAAATATTAGCAAAAGATGTCCTCCATACCCCAATAACCCCTCCAACAAAATCCATCTTTACACGTGACTGAAATTTGCTGGTTTTGGGTCATACCCCGCCGTGGCCGGGAAGTCAGACAGTTCAAAGTCTGATTAGCCTAGGAGGATGACCGGATAGCTATCTTGAATAGCCCTGTCAAGTTCCAGATCCATAGCAGGCAGGGGTGGCTCGTCATGGAGGTAGCCGGAGTGCGCCGCCACTCGTGATCACGCCGAGAATCTCTTGGAGGGTCCAGGATAGGAAGGAGGGACATTTTCACCTATGCAATGGGGCGGCCTCATTTGTAAGAGCCTTGGGATAAAAACGAGCCCGAAGCTTGCGAATTGGTTAAGAATTGCTGGAGAAAGAAGCAAAAGACGAGCGGCCCGGCTGTTTGGAGATAAGAAATGTTCACACGCCGGTGTTTTGGCAACTTTTGATGGCCGGCTCCCTTGCCTCCAAATTTTACATAAAGTATCCTCATAGGTTGTATTCTATCCCATAAGCACCAAATTCTGAGATTATTCATGGCAAACCCTCCTATTATGCAAGTGGCCGATTACCTAGTCTGGATAGGCAGTCGCTGATAATATTTGGTGCGCTCTCGTTGCTTTGGTTGACTCGTTCACTTTCCGCCGCAACGTGGCATCCCGATCTAGTAATTTGTCTCGGCAGGCTTCGGCATCTTGTCAGCGGCAACTTTCGGCACCTAACTTACTCTGGCATAAGAACGAGAATATACGACTAGTTCCCATCATACATAAAATGGAGTACATGCTTGTAAGATCTGGTCAAATTCACACAAGAAAAAAAATTACTATGCCTTTCGTGTTTGTGCGCGAAGAGACTCGTTCGCGCTTTCAATAGAAATGATGCCTCTCGTGTTTGCAGGCCTGGTGGGGGCAAGTCGATCGGGCGTACAGAAAAAAATGCTACCGGAGAGAGTCGATCTGACGATCTTACCAACGCAAGTCTTTTACTAAGATGTGCGACTAACAGACTGAGCTATAGGTGCATGGAAGGACTGGCTCATGGACCACTGACCTCCGTTGCATCGCCCAAGGATCGGCAAAGGATTGATGGCCGCCTTTCCTGCCGAAAATAATTACCAGATCGGGATGCCACGTTGCGGCGGAAAGTCAGGAGTGCTTTGGTTGATGGTCATCGACTTTACTGACGAGACCCTTAGATATTCTCAATGCACTTTTTCACTTGGTTCCTCGTACTTAGGCTCTGACAACGCGCTAGAATTGTACATTATCCTCCTCTCCTCGCGCTTCTTCATTCATTAGTTTCGTTGACTTTGAGAATACGAAACTTGGGTTTGCCTTGCCCCGAGACTCGACGCGGTGTGGACTTACTTGTCTATTCTTCCTCTTTCAACTTTCTTGACACCTCTTCTTCTCCCAACTAGTTGCACGCATTCAAATAAAAAAGTGTTTGAAGCCTATTCTACGGGGCTCTCTACTTGGCGGGATTGCCCTCGGACGCCGGATCCTTGGTAAGAATCCGATTTATAATTGTATTTACTTCATCTCTCTCCAATTCGAATCCATTGAATCTGTTAGCTCCAGCCGTCGTTCAAGACTTCAAGCATACTCTTCTAATTTACGGAAAGGTGACCTTTCGCGCGGTTCGGATCACAGGTTCGTGAAGCAAGGCTCTATTCGAAACTCTGACCGGTACGTCCTTCATTATCCGTCCTTCGTCCTTGCTCACCTCGTCCATTAGCTCCGATAACATTTTGCTCTCTTTCAATGCTCGAGAGCCTTCAATTCCCCAGATCTTGAGTGGTAAACTTCTACCTTTGACCTTCGCCTCGTGCTGCTGATTTCACTCCCATTGCAGCGGCATCTGGGTTCTGTGATTACGAATCTTAAGAACATTCACTTGTAGTCGGGCTTCTCATTATGGTGGGATTCCTCCATAAAATATATTTCGTTTCGCTGACCATGGCGCCGGGTTGCACACTTGTGCTCCCCGCTTTCTGCACGGACGCGTGAGTCAGCGATATTCAAAAGAAGACTCCGATTTGACTAGACCTTCAAATTGTTGACGCGTAATTTTCAGTCCCAGATGCACTTGATGCGGTCCGAGTAGTACTCAATTCGCACGGACTCGCGAATTCAAGGTAAGGTTTTGCCTAGTGTCTCGGGCCAAGTTACTTACATATCTCAGGTCATTCCAGCACTCGAACGTCAGTCTCGCCACCGCTTATAATCAAGTTCAAGCAGGCCTGGTACGTACGTTCGTCCGTCGCATTCAGATAGGTAAGAGACTGTGGAGGTAAGTATGTAACTGGGTAACAAGGTAGGTAAGGCGTGATGGACGAGGGCGGGCGGGACTTTGCCTCCCCATTACGCACTGATGACGCCGCGCCGAAGGCAACGCCCCGTGGGCGGGCTGTGCGAGAGTGGCTGCATGCAGCAACCGCACCCGTCACTGAGCCGCCGAGTCGAGGCCGCTTCCGAGTCGTGCACACGTCCCGAGACGCAAGGCGGGTTTCACGAGCTGCGCTCGGCACTAGGGCCCTGTAGTCATTCTTGGGGATTTAAAAACGCGTTTTATAGTAAATACGGGTTTGTAAACAGGGTGTTTATAAACATGTTACAAAACACCCCCCATAAATTCCCTCCACGGTGCCGTAGAGGGGTTGACCTTCCTTTGTTCGCTCCATGAAGCCCAGCGGTTTGAGAACTCCCAATTCCGCGGTTCTCTGCGATAAGACATGAAACTTGGATGACACACAAGATTCCGAAATCTCTTGGAGCCAAAATAGAAGTCATGCAGAGTCAAGCTGATGCTCTAACTTGAGTAACTGGGTTCTTTTTAGATCTGAGCGTCAGACAAGGTTCAAATCGACATCAAATGAGCGCGGTGAACGTCAATTCTTTGGTCAAAGTTGGCTGGAGGCCCCTCCACAACCATGGTCAATCTCAGCTAGTGATGCCCGGGGTCGGGCCGCAAGCCCAAGCCTGATCCGACCTGGCCCTCAACCAGGGCCCAGTCAGGCTTCGGAAAGACTCAGATTTGGAAGAGGCCGGCGACCTGTTTTGGGGCCCCGGAGCTCTGTACAAACCCTTTATCCTTTGGGTTTTATAAGGCGATGATGTTTTTATTGTGTTTTGGGAAGGAAAAATGCTCAACTTTAGCTCTGTCATCGAGCGGTCGTCGTTTCAACCGTTTGGTTCACGTTGATTGGGTTGTTCGGAAGTTCCCGGTGGTTTGATGAATTGTTCAAAAGCTTCTTTGTGACCACCAAAAATTATGCTAAACCTCTGTGAGATAAGCTATAAGCATACCTCAAAAGTAGCTGGAGAAAAATGCAACCAAGCCCGGGCCCAAGCCCAAGCCCGACCCGACCCGAGCAGCACTAAGATTCAGCACGAGATAAGAGGATGGAAGCGGGAGAATGCGCACCTTCGCCGCCCAGTAGTCTTACCCCCTCTTCACTGGAGTGCTCCAAGACCACCTGGGCGGCCACTTGACACGTAAAACGACTCGGGATGGTGTGTACCGTCGCTCCAGCGGCGTCTAGCTCAGTAGCTAGCTTCAATTTAGATGCAGTCATCAAGAAAATCCAAAGTTGCTGGATAGACCTGTATAGATCCACATAGCGGATATAGATGCTATAGTAAACCAGCCAACTCTATAGAGAGGTGGGAGCCCGTGCTTGAAATGTATAGACACTTATAGACACCCATAGTCCGGGTGTCGTCTATGTATAGTGGTTCATGGTGCTCATAGTCGCCGATATATTTCTATAGTTCTCGAGAAATGGCACCACAATTGACAAAAAGAAAAACAATGATATTGTAGTTAGTGACAGCTGAAAGTACTGTATGTAATGGCTTGAACGAAGCCCGCGCGCTTGTCAGAATCTTCAACATGGGAACATCGGCCCTGGGATGCGTTGTGGGGCGTAGTCGAGCGTCTGGGTGCATGTGACCAGCGTCGAAGATAGGGAAGGAGGGATCCACATGGACGCGGGGCATGGCTTGACGAATAGGCGCGGAGAAGGGGGGCAGGCTATTCCGGCTGGCGGCAGGCTTGAATATGATCACGTTACCGCTTGTTCCTCGCTGGCAAATTGTGCTACCAGTATATCTAGCGAGCCTGATCTCAAGGTATTATTGAATGAAGAACGTTACACGAGCGGATGTACTTGAGAGGGAAGTCATAGGAGTTGATCCCAATTGGCTTCAGCGATTTGGCGCGCAGCGATTGGGACGGGGTTTTACAAAGTCTGTGTTCTTCATTTCAAGGGTTTGAGAATTGGTGCAAACGTTGACAACGTGAGTTGTGGCATGAGGTGAGGTGACGACGGAGCCCATACAATGTTCTCGGATTAGATCGGGAGCTTGATCATCATCACTTCTCCGGGATGGGTCTTGACGAAGTGAGTCTGAATTGCATGACTTGACAGTTGACTGCGGCTTGGAATGCGTGATATAAGCGCCGAGCGGAGGCTGGTCACGGGTGAGGCCGTGGTGAATGAGGCGGAAGGCGACACGGAGGGTACATACAGTGCGACAGAAGTAACTGCCAGTCGGCATGCGCACAATCCCCCGAAACACACTCTTCCCCAGCAAAAGTCGATGCTCTTGACATCCTTGCGCGCAGCAACCATGTGGGCCTGCAGCGCCGCCTGCGGGACCCCACTCCACATCGCTTTCGCGCGGCCCCCTTGCGTAAACGAGCGTGTCATCACCAGTCGCGTGAAGTCCTGTCAAGTCGCAAGTAGTCCTTGCTGAGTATATCCGAGTGGAGCTGTCGGCGAGCTCCAAATCTTGCCCATCGCCTGCGAGATTCAACAGCAGCAGGGAAAGAGGACTCAGCCTGAACTGGCAGTGGGAGCGAATCCTATATAAGAAAAGAGCATGGCACCGCCACACCCAAAAGTCACATGATAAATCATGTGATATATTCATGTGACCCTCCGCCGCGCAGCGGCAGCCTCTCTCCCCGCCCGCCTCGAGGTTTTCATTTAACCCAGCTTCCTCTGCCCCTTATCTTTGCTCTGACTGCCTCAGGTGTGCCCCATCTCTCATATATTTTGCTGTCCTCTCAAGTTCTGATAGCTGAGTTTCCAGTTCAACTTTCTACCCCTATCTGTCAAGATCTTGCCATCGCTCTGCGGACTTTCTGCCTCTGTCATGTCTGTCCCTGCCTTCTGTATCTGCTGATTCTGCCCTCCTGATTTACATTCTCTGTAACCTGTCTCTGAAATGCAAGCTTTTTCTGATATAAAAAATTTGACACTGACTATTGACTGTCTAAAGGGATCAAACTCCTCCAAATACTCTTCAGCGTGCTCAGATTGCCTCTCAAAGGCAGGAATATTAAATTTGTGTTCTTGACAGCCCACAGAGACATTGTCAGCCTCAAAATGCTCCTCAGCCTGCTCAGATTCAACAATCTGCTGAAGTGTGGCCAAAGGTTGAAATACTACACCTGACACAGAATATGTGTCTCGGTGGGCCTGATGCATGACAGGAGGAAAAGGACTTAGCAAAATGGCTCCTGTATATTGGAAGCGGAAGAAATATAAATGCTTCTAAAATTGAACTTCCTGAAGTTATGAAACTCCAAAACTGTTCCATCTATGATAGACACAATCTATCCTGGGATCTCGACCATACCTGGACCATAATCAGAATAAAGACTTCCTGGAGCATACAATTCTCTCCGCATGCAATGATGATGTGGATGAGCTCAATAACATGTTGCTGCATAAATTCTTTGCCTTGGGAATCTATTTTCCACAGTGCTGATTCAGTTATAACAGAAGAGGAAGTTGACAGTGATAATATCTCAACTCTTTCCGTGCATCTGGACTGCCTTTGGCCAAATTGGCTTTCAAGGTAAGGTGCCCAATCATGATTCTCTGAAATCTGGATCCAGCAAATGGTCTTTGTAATGGCACCAAAGGAATTCTCATGAGAATGTCACCTCATGTGCTGGAGTTTCAGCTTCTAGGTGGTGAACACAATGGCAAAAGGGCTTTCATCCCACGCATCACCATTACTCCTTCAGTTGAACAAATGCTTTTGCCGTGAAGCGGTGACAGTTTCCTGGCCGCCTTGCATTCTCAATGACCATAAATAAAGCCCAGGGCCAGTCAGTTGATCATGTAGGACTGGATCTCCACATCAATGTCTTTGCCCATGGACAGCTATATGTTGCACTTTCTCAATGCACTTCCAGTCAGGGAGTCAAGGTTCTTTTTAAGGATGATGTAAACCTGCCAGTTTACGACAAGCGCTGATGTCCTTATATAGCCGCGTGATTGATTAGAGTCATCTAATCAATTATCTTCCTTTTGGTGTAGTGGTCTAGCACGCGGCTCGGGCCTCTTTACAGATGACAACAACAGACTCACAAAAAAATACTGTATACCCAGAGGTGTTGCTCCATATGTATGTCCTCCTCCCTTTGTAAGAGAGATCCATTTAACTGATTTATATCACAGGTAATTAATGTAGATATGATAGCCGGAACACACTTATACTACTTTTTCTTTTTAAAAATAAATAATTCTACAACTGAGATTAAGCTGCAAACATGCCACGCCGAAGGCACGGGTCTAAACTTGTTCAAAGGGAAGAGGGAAGGACGGACCAACGTGCACGTGAGTGTATAAACAGAAACAAACATTGCGCACGGGCCTTTCTCAGACTTGTCTCAGACTCTTCTCTTGCTCTTCTCGTCTTCCCAGCCGCTTTCCAGTCTTTGAGGGCCCAGGTGCGCAGTGATCTGGTTTCGTTGAACTACTGCTTCTATCTTTCTTGCTGCCCGCATGCAAGTTGCTTTGCTCCTTACTTTCTCCACCGTGG
>JARJLE010000661.1:0-22273 GCA_029289555.1 Mycena latifolia | reverse complement strand
GCATTCGTTCGCGCGCGCGGACGGCACTATTCTAATGAGGCTGAAGCGATGAAGGTATGCTATTCTTATGCTCGACGTCTTCCATATCCATCTAACTTAAAAATGTAGCTTGCGGCCAAACTCCTCGAAGAAGAACAAGACGACGATGCCCCTGACGCCGATGATTCAAGCGTGCCCGAGGTGCCTCCCATGCCCGTGAGGATGAACGGGGGTCGGCCATTAATAAATGCGTATAGGCAAAGACGCATATGTACTACTTGTATTTTCCACTATTGTTTTCCGTATCTCCTCGTCTATATATAATTCGCAGAACAGTAACTTCCCACACTAAATGGATTCAGAAGCCTTGAGCTTCCTGTGCTGATACAATTCGCGACTCGCGAGGTTTGCCCCCCTTCATCTTCTGGTCGCAAAGCTCCACTTTGAGGAGGAGGAGGATTGAGTGGATTTCCAATCCAGCGAAGTCAGTCGCGTACATAAAATTCCTGTCCGATATATTTACACATTGTCCATCCTGAATCCCTGAATCCCGTACATGTGCGACTTGGCAACCTACTAACGGCGCGCAGCCTGCCCCACCGCCAATCATTCGTTCATTAGTCCCACTAGCCGAACGGCCATCTCCGCCGCTTTGACATCGCTAAACAGCTACGCGCTAGGAGTCAGTACACGCTTCAGTCGTGCAACACACCATTATTCATTCGGTATTGCTGTTCTTCATTGCAGCATTGCATTCTGTTTTGTTCCTTTTTTTGTTTGCCTTTTTTCTAATTATTGGGTATTGAATTGGAGCATCATCGGGCTCGGGAACCCAGTGTCCAACACGGGCGACCCAGACGCGAGCTCAAAGTCCTATCGTATTAATGTAATGTCACCACCATGCCAACGGCATGTAGGATTAGGAGAAAGTAAAATAAATGGGGGTCGTCAGCGTCGATCAGGTCGAGCGACCAGGGATACCTACGTCGACTAGATACGCTCACAGACGTGAGACGGCGCGGGCGGTAAGCGGGGGAAACAGGACGCACCGTGCATGCTCGGCAGCCTGCTGGTGTTGAGCCTCGCGGACGGCGCTTGGCGCAGCAGCCGGAAGTCGTTGTTGGCGTACGTCTTGGTGAGTCCCGTCGCCGCGGGCGAGCGGAGGAGGCTGGCGGGGGACGTGACGATCCCCAGGATGTCCGGCGTGTTTGAGGTGCCCTTCGGCGTGCTCGGGGGTGAGGGCATCGGGTGCAGGAGCTGCTCGAGGTCTTGGAATGATAGCTCGAGCCGGCTGGGCAGCTCGACCGACGCGGGGACCATGGCGTCGTCGTCGTCAACGTGGATCGAGGCCTTGATGCCCTCGAAGACGGCAATAGAAGGCACGGGCAGGGTCTCCTCGAGCTTCGTGTACACTTGCGATAGAGACGACGCAGAGATGCCGCACAGGGTGCTCATTTTCGAGTTGCCTTGGTTAACAAGCCAGACTAAGATAGACAGCACGGTCTGCGCGGTTTTGGCAGTGAACTCGGTACTGGCAATCGCAGAGAGGATCTGCCCGATCTCGACCTTCAGCATCTCGCGGTGCTCTGAATCGGACTCGGCGGGGAGCTCCTTCAGAACGTTTAGCAGCACGAGTGGTTGGTGCTGGAACGCCCGCAGACTGGTCAGCACCAGCGCGAATTTGAGATCGGCTTCAAAGGCATCGGCACGAGTAGCGAGTCTCCGAGTGAGGTCGTCGAGCAGGGGCGAGACCAGGTGCGTGTCGAGGAGCGTTGTGAAGCACACAGCGAGCGTCTGCGACGCTTCAGGAACGGACGAGATCGTCGACATGCACCATTCAGAGATACTCGACGGCGAATTGACGAGACCGGAGAGGAACTGCAGCGCGAGGAACACTTGGTGGTGCCTCGTAAGCTCAAGCTCGCGCGGCGCGCCCGCGTGTCGGAGGGCCTCGAGCGTGCGAGCCAGCTGTTTCAGCTCCCCATAAGCAGCCATTCGCCGATGCCCACGACCCCGTCATCCAGTCTGACTACCCGCGTGATGACGTGGGCCTTATTTCGCGGATCCAGCAAGCGGAAGAACACCCCAAGCTCGGGCAGGACGCTGGGCAGCACCGACGTAACCCAGCGGTCGTCATCCGCAGCAGTCTCCGGGAGGACGTGATCCACCAGCTCAAACACCTGCAGGAAGTGGGCCGCAGGGTCACGCCCGCGCGGGCACACGGCGTGCCCGAGCAGCGCCCGGAGCACGACCTCAGCACCGGGTGTGGGCGGTTCCGCAAATACCTCTGGTTCCGAAAGCTTGCTGACGAGAGCGCGGCACGTATCCCGCATGTCTCCCGCCGCCCCGCTCGCCTGCGCCGCACACGCATACACATCCACAATCCCACCGGTTAGGTCCCGTAACGCGCGGCTCGTCATGGGCAGCGCAGGCGTGAGCTGCGCAATCAGCCTTAGCAAATCGCCGGATGTGCGGAAGAGCTGCTCGAGGAGCGCCGGATCTCCGTGCGGCGGCGGCGGCGCCGATGTGAAGTGCGCGTTCAGGTCATCTGCGACGCCGCGGAAGATATCCGCGAGGCGCTCGACGAAACCGTGTGCGTTTTCGTCCCACAGCGCCTCGAGGACACGCCATTCACCCGCGTCAGCATCCGCGAGCTCCCGCTGGACGATCGCGAGTGACACACGGATCGTGCGTAAGCGCCGGAGCGAGAGCGGATGTGAGCTCGAGAAAGTCAGCTCCTCCACCGCGGCGGGGAGACCGTCGTCCGCGACCAGCGCGACCTTGCGCATCGACAGCCGCTCGTGCTCCGCGATGACCGACAGGGGCGGGCTCAGCGAGAGGATCGTCCGCACCAGGTCGTCCCGCAGGATTGCGTGTGGCTCTTTTGTCAGATCCGCGAGTATTTGCTCAGCCAAAATTCCCGACTTGCGCGGCGGAACATTATCCGTCGTGATCCACTCCAGGCGGCGGGTAAGCTGCCGTAGCAGTAGTAAGTGGTTAACAATCTAGGGTGCGCCGCGCGTGTCAGCATCTATGACCTAGCGCCATTATGCAAAAAAAATAAACGAACCTCGCGATACCCATCGACGTTCTGCCATAAGCGCAATATCGCCAGCGTCTGTGCGCGGCAGTCGTCGTTTCCAAGGCTGTCCGTCCACGCCCAGACGGCCAGCACGCTCGCGACCCCGATGTAGGCCCGCGTGAATGTAATCAGCTCGTCGTGGGTGATTTCAGCGGAGGGCACCAGGCAGAGGAGGGGCGCAGGGACCGTGTTGCGGTCGGCCGGGACGGGCCTCTCCGCGAGCTTGGCGACGAGGTTGGGGTGGTTGAGCATGGTCTCGAGCCAGATCCCGATCGACTGCTCCTCCTGACCCACGTCTTTGAGCATCCGCGCAGACTCGTGGAAATCGCCAGCGGGGTTGGTCAGCGCGTCTTCGAAGGCCTCCCAGTGGCGAATGCGGGTGCAGAGCCGGCGGGTGGCGGCGCGCACATGTTTGTCTGCCGTCGGACTCGCGTCGAGCTTGTCAGATTCGTCGAAGAACCACCGGCTGTTCAAATGCCGCGCGATATCCGCGTTCGACACCGCAGTCCAGAAGGCGGAGTAACGTCGACTCGTCCATCGTCTGCGCGTCAAAGACCGCGTCCAGCTCCACTTGTTGCTGTCCGCGACGCCTCAGAGTTATTCCGCACTTTCGTAACACTGGCTCACCAGGAGCGTCCGCGCCATATCCGGGTGCTGCGGCGCAGCAATGCTGAGCAACTTCGCTACCGAGTATGCTTGGTCACTGTTCTGAAAAAAAAAAGGGTTCGTTCAATAAATCCGGCGCAGTAAGTGGCCGACCTTGGGCCCGACAGCATCAGCGACCTTGGCCGCGAACGCGGAGAGTGCCTCGTACGATATGTCGTCGCGCACGGGCTTGGCGGTGCACAACAGCGCGGCGTCTAGATCGAAGGGCTCGCTCTCGGCCGCCGCGAGGTCCGCGTGCAGGTAAGGAAACTCGAGGAGCTCCCAGTCCTCGTTGGACGGCTTGAGGCAGAACATGAGGCGGATGACGAGAGCGAGCGGCGGCGAGTCCGGAATTAGCGCGAGGAGCTGCGTCGCGAGGCGCGTAGGGTCGAGCATGCTGCACGGGTCAACGGCCTTGGAGAGCGGACGAGGCTCGACGACTGGCAGTGGTTTTGGCTCGTACGACTGGATTTCCGGGGCCGGTTCCGAGACGATCTCGCCATATATTGCCAATGAGAGGCTCTGGAACGCGCCTTTGACGATCATTAACCGCGTCGCATACTGCGGGGAATCAATTAATTCAGAGGTTCTCGCAAAAATCCAATTTATGGACTGGGAAACCAGGTGGCTCGCTAATAACTGACCTCGGTCCCCATATCGACCACAAAATCGACCTGACCGCCCGCGTAGGCAATAGAGGTGGGCACAAGGGCGTTTGCCGCGCGCTGCTTCTCCTTGGCCTCGGGCGTCGTCGGGTGAGCATTGAAAAACACATCAAGAAAGAAGGCGTCCGGCTCTGTGCAGCTATACAGACGAGAGTGAGCCCGTATACCGAATAAAACGAGCGCAGCACGGACGCGACGAGCTCTGGCGCGTGTTGCTCGAATGGCCGTGTTCCTGTCGGAAAAACGCGTATAAAAGCGACATGAATTGGAGCGGTGAAGCGTATGGCTGCGATGCCTGCTGCTTCGTCAGGGACGAGGGTACACCAGTGCAGTAGAACCATGGGGAAGGCCAACGGCCAACGGGCACTGACCAAGTCGGGAATACAGCCGAGAGCCGTGACGGTCACACGCCGACCGTCCTTTTAAGCCCTTTACCAAGGACTCGAGCCGTCCTCCATGAACCGACCCACCACAATCAAGCTCCCGGCCCTGGGCATTGACGTCTCTGCTGCCGCCCCGCTACGGACGCGGCCCCGCAGTGGCAGCATCGTCAAGGTCGAGCAGGTCGGCGACGGGACGGTGGAAGAAGTATTGGATCGAAGCGCGTATGTTAATATTAACGCCGACTGGGTCAATGCAAAAGGTACGCTGCATTAATCCAACTTCGGTTCAATGTAAACCACAAACTATAGGCGCATGGCTCATCCACGTTGTCCTCATCTGCCTGGGGAAGCTCATCATCGACACCGTGCCGGGGATGACCCAGGAAATTAGCTGGACGCTCGTTAATCTCTTTTATCTTGCTGTGCGTTGTTTCCTAATTTCCCCTCTCCGCGGCCGCGCTGAGCAGGCGTGCACCTAGCTCTCGTATCTCATGTTCCACTGGGTGACCGGCATTCCGTTCGAGAACGACCTCCACGGTGGGGCGTACGACGATCTGACACTCTGGGAGCAAATCGACGACGGTGCGCAATACACGCCCGCGAAGAAGTGGCTCTTTTCCGTCCCCGTCGTCCTGTGAGCCCAGTCCAGCTTGGCACAAGACCAAGACTATCTAATCACCCCTCTCCAGATTTCTTGCCTCGACACACTACACGAACTACAACCCGTGGCTATTCGCCGTGAACATCTCCGCACTCGTATTCGTGCTTATCCCGAAGCTTCCGCAGGTCGGTGCGCACGTAGTTCTCGCTTACCTAATTGCTAAACACGTTTGCAGCTGCACCGTCAGCGCGTCCGATTCATGCACGACGAGGCCTCGGGGATGGCTACCCCCGTCACCCCCATATACTCGTCTGGCACCAGCACGCCACCAGGACCGAGGGACATCACCGAGGCCCATTTCAAGTAGGGTCTCTCTGTGCTCCGTTAGACAAAATTACGCGCGAGAACACCTTTTGTATCAATAATATTAGAAACAACAGAGACTAATAGCCCCTCTATGCAGCAATAATAATCTATTGGGGTGCTCTATATTGCTGGAGCCGCAATCTAGTCCGAGGCTTAAACTTCACGGGGCTATCACATGGAAAAATTAAAACGCACAGATTCCGCAGCAGCATCAAAATCGTCACTTTCCCCACGGCGGGGATGTACAGCGATGCCTCAAAGCACAAAAATCAGGAGACAAGAGACCGGCGCGGGAACATAGATTCCGTACCTTATCTCGCACGTCCTTCTCGAAATTCTTGTCTGCCGCGACGTTCACGCACACGCAGCCGTCCTTCAGCCACTCCGTCTTGACTTTATACGACGCGACGGGGACCGCCGACACGACGACATCCGAGAGCGCGAGGCACTCCTGCAGAGTCGCCGTGCAGGGGTGTACGACATGCCGTGGGTGGTACCGACGCGCGGCCTCCGCCGTCCCTGCACCCTGCGGCCGTTTCGTATATTCCTAGATTCACAATTGCATCAACCCCGTTAGGGTTCCGGCGGATCAACCGATGTACCTGCACCGAATCGATATCCACCGAGAAGACGCGCGCGCCGTCGTTCGCAAGCAACGCTGCCAGTGGGCGGCCCACCACCTCTGAGCTGCCGCGCAAGTTAAATTAAATTAAGTACGGCGGAGGCGCGGCGCACCGGTTGATGACCGTGATCGTGCGCCCGTACGCGCGATCGCCGTACGGCAGGATTTTGTTGTACACGCCGACATGTTCGAGGCACTTGACGATCGCGAGGGGCGTGCAAGGAATAATGGACTTGACCGTCCCGGGCGGTGGGTCCTCGCTCTCTATCACGCCTGCGCTGGCGGCAGAGGGAACCTCCGAGGATAGCAGGGACTGCGGCTCGATGAAGCGGATGCTGGTGGGTGGAGAGGTTACGTCCCTCGCGCGGCTGGGGGGCCGTACTTACTTGTGGTACAAATTGTAGTGGAATTTAAAGTGTAGGCCCTCGACGTCCTTGTACGGTGATACCACCTGTCGTAAAAATTAATCGACGCGTCCCCACGTCGAAACACGCGTACCTGTTGGAGATAGTGATCCTGGGATTCGCGTTATTCAGATCCTGCATTGGCTGCACCAAGACCAACCTGTTGTGGTCCAAAAATTGGATAGTAGACCTTGGGAAGACGATTGATTACGACACGACGACATGGGGCTCAACAGATCTCACCATAATTCCATCAACGTTCTTGTCCTCGTTTGCCTCGATGATGGCCTCCTCCACACCCTCTCCCTCACCAAGATCGCCCGTATCGGCGGCACCAGTTGTTTTTAGGATGAACTCGACCCCTAGCGGGTGTTTCTTCACAGGATCGCGCCGGGTATGCCTACCTACCTAGCTCCTCGGCCTGCTTCTTCGTGAATTCGGCGTAAAATTTGCTGGGGGCCGAAGATGTCGCCAGGATCCCGACGAGCCTTGGTTTGCGCGCAGCCTGGGCAAGTGACTGCTTGACCTCGTCGCGGAATGCAGCAGCGATGGGGTCGGCCTTGAGCAGGAGGCCCTTTCCAGCCATGATCAAAGCGAGAGATAGGAGTCACGCTGAAAAAATTGGCGGTATTTGTGCGTGTTGCTCTGCAGCCTGGCCTCGACTGCCGTTTTGGGCGTGCCGTCCCGATTTCCTGATCCTTGACGACGATGAGCACCACTGCTCTTGCTTTTTCCAAGCACATCTTCCTTCCAAGTCTACAAGCTTTGCTGCAGTAGTCTCTCGAGGCCGCGACTGTAACTGGTGTCACGCATGTCGTTCACTTTCCACTGGCCGCGCTTTTCAGACCAGTTCCACTACGATGCAATCGAAATGCTCAACACTGCCCTCAACAAGGGCAACAAGCCTCCCATTATCGCAGACAAGATTGAGGTCGTCGAGCTCGAGATGGGCACACAGGTCGGTCTATGCGCTCGCGGGCTTCAGTAGAAACTTACCAGGAAGTAGCCGCCTGAGCTCGAGATTCGTGACATCGGGGACCTGACGATGGACCAATTCCGCGGTATTTTTCGGCTCACATACTCGGGGGATGCCCATTTGGTCCTCAAGACCAAGGTGCAGGCGAATCCCCTCAACCACAAGCAGCCCGACATCCACCTCATGGCCGGCTCGCGCGGGATGCTCGCCGCAAAGCAAGCCCTCGTGGTCCCCATGCTCCTCCGCCTCTCGCACTTCAAACTCAGCTCCTACGTCGTCCTCGTCGTCTCCAAACAAAAAGGCATCACGCTCGTGTTCAAGACCGACCCGCTGCAGAGCGTTGATATCAACAGCACGTTCGACTCGATCGCCGTCATCCAGATGTTCATCCAACGCGAGATCGAGGGGCAGCTGCGCCAAATGTTCCGCGAGGACCTCCCGGGCATCATCCACCGCCTCAGCCAGCAGTGGGTCAAGGCCAAGGTCGAGAGCCCGTCCCCGACCGCGGGCCTGACCCAGCGCAACGTGCGCAACGTCGGTGCATTTGTCTCTGCGGAACCTCGTCCGCTTAGCAGCGCACCGCCGAGTCTCACGCGACACAACGTAAATGTGTTCAACTCGTCCTTGCCGCTGCCGCGAACTGCGTCGATTAGCCGCACGAACGTCACGCGCAGAACGCTCCCCCCCACCCCACAAACCGCGCCCGTCACCAGTGACGGCGAACCCCCGTTCGATCCTACCTATGGCCTCCGGCCCGACGGCATCCCGGCCAAGGGCGTCTTCCGCGGCTTCAAGAGCCTCTTTTCGCCCTCGCGCGGGCTTGCCGACCTTGCGGAATCCGAGCAGGAGTCCGTAACGGACGATCTCGACACTACGTACGATATCCTGGAATGGGGAGCTAGCCAACCCAGCGCGAGCAGTGTCACCGGCGACGAGCCCGAGTACGAGCGCATGCCCGCCGTCGGCGGCGGGACGATTCTGCGGCCCCGCATATATCACTCCCAATCCCACTCGCAGTCCCAAACGCAAGCACAGAACCACGCTGCGCCATCGCATCCCCCGCTGCGCCCCGCGCCGCCGCACAACCCCTTCTCCGCCGCGTTCGCCTCCGCGTCGTCGCCGCCGCCGCCCTCGCCGCCTTCCTCGCGCTCGACGTCCCCCTCGCCATCACACTCCCTCTCCCTCTCCACGCCGCCTTCCTCGTTTCACGACCCGCCGCCCCTCTCTGCGCACTCCGTCCACGCGCTCGCGATGCTCTCGCACTCGAATCACACCCTCTCGCCGTACACGCGCTCCCTCGCGCACTTTGCCGTGCGCAGTGGCCCCCCGCGCCCGCCCGCCGTCGGCGTCGGCGCTGGCGCCGCGCGCAAGGGCCGCCGGCGGCGCATGTATCGCATCGGCGCCAGCACGGCTGCGGCGGCACCGGCTGCCCCCGCGCCCGAGCCTGAGCCCGAGGCACGCTCCCAGTCCGAGTTCGACGCGGGCGACATGGACATGTACTTCCGCCACATCGACCTCGACGGTGACGCGTCGCACCTACGCCTGCGGCACAAGGTCTCGTCGCTGGCGATGTCCGGGTATGCTGGTGATTGATTTGTAATGTACTCGCTAGATTTTTGGATTGGATTGGATAGACAGACAGACACCCACTACTCATTCGTGTACTACGCACAATTGTAATACCAGCCATCTTCTTTATTATCTCGGAACCATTCTTAAAGGAAAATACAATGCGGTACACTACAATTAACTCCGAGTCGCAGGATTGATCTCTACAGGGAATTTATCAGGACTTGGTAAAGAAACCCGGCCACTGCACCATGCGAAGAGCTGAGAAAGGAATAGGTAAGGCACGAGTTAGGATGAGATGCGCGAAATATGTACGCACGTGAAGTAAAGTTTTCGCCGACACGCCCGCCAGGGGTTTGCAGGTCTGATGGCGACAGGTCAGCGCCCGAATTGCGTGGCGTAAGGGGGTGTCGGAAGGCTCTAGGGGTTTTCAGGCCGCCTTGAGGCTAGACATAAAGAAAGATTAGCACAGGCGTGCAGACGATGAGCGACTAGCTACCGAGGACCCGGCGGGGGAAGTCTCCTTCTGGAATACGATCAGCACCTCGAATGGCTGCGGAATGGAGAAGATTACCTCGAAGAGAGTGACGGTGACGCGACCCCCGTCGGCGATGGTCCGTGTGCGCCCGGAGATGGCGGTGTATATCTGGTCAATATTCGTTAGAAAATATCATGAAGCACCGCAGAGGGCGACGTACTTCGGCGGCGGCGAGCAACGGGCTGCTACTTGCTT
Source organism: Mycena latifolia (assembly GCA_029289555.1). Classification (NCBI taxonomy): domain Eukaryota; kingdom Fungi; phylum Basidiomycota; class Agaricomycetes; order Agaricales; family Mycenaceae; genus Mycena; species Mycena latifolia. The sequence goes on along the minus strand of JARJLE010000661.1, from coordinate 12,248 downwards.
CCGCTCGGCTGGCAGCCTAGAAATGAGGAATGCGTTGAGTTGCACTCCACGTACAAAGAAAGGCTATCCAGGGTGGGTATCATTACCTTGCCGCCACCACCGCCATTGGTTATCTCGCGCGCGCCCGGGATCTGCGCGTGGAATTTGTCGGAATCAGACCATGCAATGAAGGCGCACAGAGGATGACTTACCGCGACGGCCTCAGTTGACAGAGCCACGGTGGCAGTCGTGGTAAACACCTGGAAATGATGAGTAGCGCTCGACATGCTGAGAATCGCGAGATACAAGATGGCGCCCCGCCGCGGTTGTCTGCAAAAAGTCGGACTTTTGAAATCCTCGACGATGCAAGGATACTTACCTCTCCATGCCCTGCAATATCAGAGCCGCCGGCGACCGGAGACTCCCAGTCGACGAGCGCAAGCATCCCCGGCGAGATGGGAGCCTGCGAAGGTTTGAGTTTTGAAATCCTCTGGGATGCGCGGAGAGTTGCATACCTCCGGCGTCCCGACCAGCTCCATAAACTCGGATAGAAGCTCGTCGACCTAGTAGTCACAGCATGAGATATATGCATTCTGCAATGGCGAAGTCTCGTACCGTCGGCAGCTCGCGCTCGATTCCGCTCCATGTCGGGGTAATTGAGTCCAGCGGGGAAGGCGGGACGGCGATGCCAGAAGGTGGCGGCGTGTTCTAGAACGAGAACGAATTAGAAGAGAAGCAAAGTCAACAGGACTGGGAGGAAATGCGAATACCGGTGGCTGAGGGGAAGTCGGGGCTTCTGGTGGGGCCAACTCGGAGGCGCCAGTCCGGTACTGGAGTTGCCGGATATTGCGGAGGAACGTGAGCTCTAGCAAAAGAGGGTCGTCACGACAGTCGTAGGATAAATGAGCGGTAGAAATACCGGACGGATTCCTCGCCACCGGCGTCTGCGAGACATTGGAGGTCTGAGTCGGAGCGATTGCTGATGGCGGGCGAGTTCGTTTCGACTGCCGTTGGGATGCGCGCATCCTGTACCTTTGCGTCAGATCCTTCAGGAACCAAACACGGTCGACGCACTGGTCCATGTAAGCCGAGGTTGCCACTGGAACCAGAGGTGCCAAAATGGCGGTCAGCCAGTCCGTGAGGATGGCCGTATCGCGGTTTAGCAGTTCGAGCTGGTCCCAGGAGGAGCCCAAAAAGGTTTTGAAACTGCTGGGGATTTTTTTGACATTGTGGATAGCGCGAGGGTCAATTTTTATGAAAATCGCTTTGAGGATCTCCTCCGAGGAGAGGCAGACTTCGAGGCTCTTCGCGGGTGATAGGCGCGTCAACGGCAAGGTTGATGCTAGTAGCGTAAATTTCGCACCTTGAATAGCGCCTTGGGGTTTCCAGCCAAGCAACGGTGACCCCCCGCGATGCGAAAAATCACCCAATCCACAATTTTCTGACCCGCCAACGCCAACGCCTCTTGTACGCCCATCACCTCACGAGCAGCATCTTCCGGCATATTGGATTCCCATTCTAGTTCAGAGATGGGGGTGAAGGGAGGAGTAAAGTAGGAAGTCTCGTGGATTTTGGCTACCATCGCCGTCTTCATGGCGACGTGGACCGACATGGTGGTGGATGGCAAGTTGAAGACGCGTTTTGCGAACTGGCATGTGATCCCGGTTGCACTGCCACTGACGCGCAAACAATCCCCACGGGGAATCGCTGGCAGACGCCGTTTGATTTGATGCCGAAGATCAACGAGGGTCCGCGTACAGTGGCTTCTACTTGATGGTATATAAAATAGATTTCTTGTTGACCTGCAGGCCAGTTTCAACATAATAGTACGTCCTCTTGCCAATTTCTCACTGCACGGTAATCTACCTGGACCCTCTGTTTAGATTTGGAGCTTTGGCGCCTGGAGACGCGGATAGTACAGTACATACCGTTGTAGACCGTTGTATATTTCAACGGAATGTTCAGATGACGGTGACCAAACGGGGGCCCAATTTCCGACAAGTTCAAAAATGGACACAATTCAGCAGGAAAGGATCAGCCCTCTCAGGTCGCCATTTGGTACAATATATTCGCCGCACTTTCTGACCATTATGGATCAACGGTTAGATCACCCGTCATTAAATTTGCCTCAGTGGCGGGAGGCCGGGGTTTCGAATCCCTGTGGTGGTCATTTGGAGCCGGGCCCTAGGGGGTGGAATCAAGCCCCTTGACGCAAGAAGCGTGCGTCCGCGTTAGAAACTCCAGTTTAAATTGCATTCTCCTTGTGCACATGCTGGGTTTAACATGGCATCTTTTTTCTTTCTCTTTCGCACTTGCAATAATTCAGTTAGTACACCGTGCAGGAGCATGGGTCACCGGACTCCCACCGATGGCAATTTTTTGGATCAACCGCCTGGCACCGTTGATGCCGAGGATCGACTCAGACGGGAAGAGTTTGACTCGACGTGCCGCGGTGACAAAACCGAGACTACCGGTCACTGCCAATGCACACTAGCCTATTTGAAAAGTCTGTGAACAAGCCAGCTCAGCAGTATATTTCTCTCTTGCCTGTAGTCGATATGCGATTTTTCGGCATTAGAGACTGGGACAGGGATGCGCGCATAGGTACTATTTCGAGTTTTGAAAACTTCGGAGGAGGAGGGATGTTTGGTGAGTCGTCAGTTGTCGTTGGTCGACATGGTACAGTACTAGTGCTATATTCGCCAGGAATTCATCGTATTCAAGCGACCATCATTGATCAACGGTTAGATCGCCTGCCATCTGAATAAAGCAATTTTCAGGTTGTGGGAAGTCGGGGTTTCGAATCCCCGTGGGGGACGCTTTGGAGCCGGGCGTTGGATTTAATCCAGCGACCGCGTACAAACTTCAGTTGCATTCTCCTTGTGCAGAGGCTGGGTGTGTGAACTCATCACCAGATTTTTTTTCTTCTTTGAACATGGGATTCAGAGGTGAGAATAACAGTTGCATCTTACAGGGAAGTCGTCGGACTTCCACCGACACAACAGGTTGGATTTAATCCAGCGTAGAAACTTCCCGTCGCATTCAACTCCGTGTACTCAAGAGAGGGTCTTCTTGGGGTATTTTCGAAGTCAAGTCAAAGTCAAGTACTTCGATAAACCTCCTGTCGGAAACATGTCAATGACTATGTTCTCTTTATGCAGCAGGGCGTGCCTTTTTGGATTCCATAAGAGATGAACAACAATCCAAATGATAAGAATCCTTGGGCTACACTTGTGGTACGGCACTCTAGCTTGCGTCGGAACAACGGCCGAGGTCAGGGGAAGGATCTGAACGAACAAATTCGGCCACCAAGTTTGTAGCACCAACTCCTGCCATCGCACAACTATTAACAGATCCACAGCCGAAATGTTCGCTGAGATGTCCGCGAACGCGTGTGCGTACCGTCGCTGTCCGGGACGGAATCTGCATGGCAGAGATGATGCCACGAGCCTGGACCATCAGCGGAAAGATAACTGCTGGCAGGTTCATGGCAGCCCGTTAGCCAGACTTCGCCGTTGCTATTATCTACATACCGAATTCTCCAAGGGTACTATCTTCTTCTCTGTCAATGGGATTAGCACCGGTGGCAGTTACAATGTCGGACTGCATCATAATGAACCTCGACCGCGCGCGACCTACACCTCCTCCTCACTTTCGACGTCATGCCGCCAATTCATCGGCGATATCGCGTATCTGCCTCCGCTAGCCAAAAATTCTGAAAACGATGGCTGTTTAGGTGAAATGGTGCTACATCTTGGCTCTATGGGCAAATTACCCGCCATCGAGTTATTAATCGCAAATAGCGAGAGTTCAAACCCCCGTCAGGTCACTGCAAAGCCGGGCCCAAGGATTTTATCCAGAGACCGTGTGGAAAAACTTCAGTTGGGCGGGATGCGTTGTATCAGATTGTATCTCTTCTTCTTCGTAACCGAACTCGCGAGAATTCAGTTGCAGTGGCATGACAGACGGCGGCCGGGATCTGGTACGCACTTTAATTATTTACGTAGTGTACACGAGTTTAACAACTTGTCGTTTCTTCCTAATTGAGCACAGCGACCTGAAGTTTCGTCCCGAGTCCACGCCACCCGGTCTTGGCGCCGTCTTGTTGCGATGCGTGGCGGGGCATACCAGTGAGAACCTTGGCAATGAAGGTCGGGTCAGTAAGGGGTGTCAGGTCGTCGCGTCGCGGAAGCGCCTATGCTGAGGGGTCAACAGCAATGAAGACCTAATCGCTGGCAGGACGTACGCCCTTGACACGGTCGTACGGCGCCTCCCAGCCGCTGGTCTCGCGCACGACCAGCGGGGGCGAGCTTGCAAATGAATGATACACGCGCGTGTCGTGCGTGCGGAACAGTACGTTGTCGACACGCAGCGTGAAGCGCGCCAGGATAAAGAGGCACGTCGGCATCACGCGCTGCAAATGGGCCTTCAGACTTTGAGCAGCGACGAAAAGCGGAGATACGCACGATTCGGACAAGCAGATGCGACGAGCCGTTGTCGTGCAGCTCATCTTCAAACAGGGGGACCTCGGCATAAAAGAGGATGGGGTCGGGACGCGTGAGCTCCGCGAGCGGAATCGCGTGTGCGGGATTGTCCGCATCGGCGGCCGCCCAATCCCATGGCCGTGGTGGCTCCTCGACCACGGGTGTTGCAGGACGCGAGCCGGCCTCAGACCCCGCGCCATCGTCGATATCTGAGGGCGTCCAGACGCCGGGGTGACCCGCGTACGTCGTCATGTACGTCCAGTCATACGGTTTCGTCGGGACGGTCTTGGGCATAGGCAGCGATGACGCGGGATTCGTGCTGCACGCGGGCGCGCAGTGAGCGGCAGGTGGGAGAGGGCAGGGAGGGGGTTACCGGCTTCGAAGCCACGCGTCGGCGTGCCCGACCTTGACTCCGCCATCGCCGGCACCTAGTTCACCGTTTTTGACACCGTGCAGCGCGTTTGGTGTTGCAAACTCGTACTTCCACTTAGAAGGGCGATGCTCGAGCGAAAGAAAGTTGGACCCAAATGTCATTTCTGGCAGAGGAAAGCCGAGCTCTGCGTGAAGGGCATCGCAGTCGTGGGCATTAGAGATAGGGTGCGTCGACACAGTGACGGTCCAATCATGGATTTGGATGGCCCGCGACGTCGGCGATTCCAGCAGCTTGTGCACAGGCACCGCGACTGCACTGTCCATGTTGGCCGGAGAGGACATCGAGGTGACGCCACAATACCAGCAAACACCCTCAGCTTGAACTCAACTAGTACGACGAAAACTCTCGAACAGAGCTGCGGCGACGGTGAACGATAATCTTCGTATCTAGTTCTCGAATTCTCTTCGGGATACGACGAACACGTTTCCAATATTTAGGCCCAGCGTCGATGGTGATGGGATCCGGAGTTGTAATTTTGCAAAGGACACGTTTCATCGATCAGCAATACCGCGACCTTGAGTCGGGCCCGACTCTCTCAATCTCTTCTGCCGCAGCGGCCCCTCATTCTCTTAAGTTTGCAGTTGACGATGGCCCGTTCCAAAAGGCTGGCAATTATGAATCGGGTTCAATCCTATTGTGTTTCCGATCATCGTAGCCCCGAGACGACCACGGTAGTACCAAGTAACACTAAGATAAGCTGGGTATCGTCTCCGACATTGCTGCCCTTTATTCGTTCTTGTCTCTGGTCCACTTGGATTGCATCCGAATCTACAATATCGAACGCGTACGCATCTCAAATCTCTTCTGACGACCTCGACACTCACTGCCAGCTCCTAATAAACCATCAAGACATGGCTCCCAAATTTACCTCCCAAATTTAGCTGTATTGGGTTGCCTTGGTAGTTGTTATAGTGTGCTCTTTTCTTTTTCTTTCGCAGTGACGGAAGTTGCATCGAATAGAAGACAGCGAAGGTTCCACTCACTCCAAGTCGTTTGATTATCACCCAGACGGTACTATCCGCCTAGGAATTGGACAAATAACACAACCGCAGGATATTCTCCGGCGTATTGGTTCTGCACCCATGCACATGCATCCATCTCCTTAAACGGATTCGGGCTGGTTCCTGTTGAAGAAACAAGTTGCAAGAAACTTTCCCTGGCAGAGGCCGACGGTCGCGATTTGAAGGCATGAAGTACGGATCCGCGACGATATACTGTGCCTATGTTCCTGGAGAACACCAAGACCGAAGACGAACACAAAGTTGCTAAGATAGATATCTCACCCATTCATCGGGACCTCGTCAGACGAATGAGAGAGCAACTTTTATTCTTCTATCTACGGCCCCCAGTGGAAGTCCGAAGCCCAGGGTCGTTGACTTTCAACGTAGAAAGGCAATAAATGCCCACGCCACCGTGAAAGCAGCCCTTGCTTCATGCAAGTGGCTTACTGGTCTAAAACAGAAAAAAAATACCCAGTGACACCCCGGCTCGCGCATATGGAGAATGCGACACCGAGGTCTCAACGCGAACCCGTGGGCCCGGCTCCAAAGTATATGCCAATGACCTCCACGAGGATTCGAAAACCCGGCCTCCCGCCACTGAAATTGTTTTAGTGGCGGGTGATCTAACCGTTGATCCATGGTGGACATCAAATACTGAAATGTTGTGCAGCATTTCGACCATTCGAAATATAACAGAACACTTCGCGCCCCGGCAGGTCGCTTGGATCAGGACCATACATGCCGCACCTACAAATAAAGCTGTGATCCTTGCTGGGTACGTGATCCACGCCTCTCTGCGCCAAAGACTGGTGATTGCCTGGTTTATTAATAAAGGCTTCGGACAGCATAATGTTGTAAAGAGAAAGATAAGTAATGTCCCCGCCGTCGGCTCCCATGCTCTGATAACCCTAGAATGTCAAATGATTAGCGGCCCTCCCTCTTTATTGTAATATTTTTTTTTCTTCGTTTGAATTGTGGCGGTTGTGGATCCGGAACATCCCACCAGGATCTATCACAAGATTTTTTATTCAAGGGCAAGGTCATGGTATATCAATGGTATATAGTCCGCAACTCTTTGGACCCAAGCCCCTTCTCTTCCACAATCAACAAGAAAAAACTTTGAAACATTGTGATGAAACCCAGCCTTTGCACCAGGAGAATGCAACTGAAGTCTCGACGCGAGCGCTGGATTAAATCCAGGGCCCGGCTCCAGCCCAGAAAGCTGCAACCACTACGGGGGTTCGATCCCCGGCATCCCGCCCCTGAAAATTTATTCAATGGCGGACGATCTAACCGTTGATCTATAGTGTCTACGACAACCTGCAGTGCGAACATGTTTGGGATGAATATCGAAAATCTCCTGCAGTATGATTCGGCATACCTAGCTATCAGAGCCCAAGGAAGTCATAAATTAAAACAGACCCATATTTCTGAACACACAACAGGATCGAGGGCGAACATAATATATGGACACTAGATCGGCGGGATCGACGGAATCAAAGTTCGGCATCAAGAGGCAATCAAGAGAGCCTTGCCTTTACGTCGACCACCACTACAATGGCGTCGAATATCGCCATGCACAACGCTATAATAGCAGGGATAAATTCCCCCCACCACTCAGTCCCGGTCAATACCGGAAGCTTCAACCTTCAAGTTGCCGTTCTCAATTAAGAAATGTATTTATTAAATTCCCGTGTATAGAATGCCAACTTGAAGGGTGCGTACCAGATCCCGGACGCCCGCATATCGCTTCTTGGAACCTCGGTGAGGGATTGATCGCACGAGTTTTGAAGCCAGTCGTCGTCTCTTCAGATCTCACAGTCAGTCAAGGAAGAAAGAAAGAATATCACATTGAAACCCAGCCTATGCACGGCGGCAAGAATGCAATTGAATTTTTGGCGGGAGCGCTGGATGCTAATTCCCACGGCTGATACCACCGCAGCCACTATGGCCTCGGCTTCCCGTACCTGAAATTATCCAATAGCGCCAGGCGGTTGATCCGAAAAGTTGCCGTCGGTGGAAGTCCGATGACCCAAGCTCTTGCACGGTGTACTAACTGAATTATTGCAAGTGCGAAAGAGAAAGAAAAAAGATGCCATGTTAAACCCAGCATGTGCACAAGGAGAATGCAATTTAAACTGGAGTTTCTAACGCGGACGCACGCTTCTTGCGTCAAGGGGCTTGATTCCACCCCCTAGGGCCCGGCTCCAAATGACCACCACAGGGATTCGAAACCCCGGCCTCCCGCCACTGAGGCAAATTTAATGACGGGTGATCTAACCGTTGATCCATAATGGTCAGAAAGTGCGGCGAATATATTGTACCAAATGGCGACCTGAGAGGGCTGATCCTTTCCTGCTGAATTGTGTCCATTTTTGAACTTGTCGGAAATTGGGCCCCCGTTTGGTCACCGTCATCTGAACATTCCGTTGAAATATACAACGGTCTACAACGGTATGTACTGTACTATCCGCGTCTCCAGGCGCCAAAGCTCCAAATCTAAACAGAGGGTCCAGGTAGATTACCGTGCAGTGAGAAATTGGCAAGAGGACGTACTATTATGTTGAAACTGGCCTGCAGGTCAACAAGAAATCTATTTTATATACCATCAAGTAGAAGCCACTGTACGCGGACCCTCGTTGATCTTCGGCATCAAATCAAACGGCGTCTGCCAGCGATTCCCCGTGGGGATTGTTTGCGCGTCAGTGGCAGTGCAACCGGGATCACATGCCAGTTCGCAAAACGCGTCTTCAACTTGCCATCCACCACCATGTCGGTCCACGTCGCCATGAAGACGGCGATGGTAGCCAAAATCCACGAGACTTCCTACTTTACTCCTCCCTTCACCCCCATCTCTGAACTAGAATGGGAATCCAATATGCCGGAAGATGCTGCTCGTGAGGTGATGGGCGTACAAGAGGCGTTGGCGTTGGCGGGTCAGAAAATTGTGGATTGGGTGATTTTTCGCATCGCGGGGGGTCACCGTTGCTTGGCTGGAAACCCCAAGGCGCTATTCAAGGTGCGAAATTTACGCTACTAGCATCAACCTTGCCGTTGACGCGCCTATCACCCGCGAAGAGCCTCGAAGTCTGCCTCTCCTCGGAGGAGATCCTCAAAGCGATTTTCATAAAAATTGACCCTCGCGCTATCCACAATGTCAAAAAAATCCCCAGCAGTTTCAAAACCTTTTGGGCTCCTCCTGGGACCAGCTCGAACTGCTAAACCGCGATACGGCCATCCTCACGGACTGGCTGACCGCCATTTTGGCACCTCTGGTTCCAGTGGCAACCTCGGCTTACATGGACCAGTGCGTCGACCGTGTTTGGTTCCTGAAGGATCTGACGCAAAGGTACAGGATGCGCGCATCCCAACGGCAGTCGAAACGAACTCGCCCGCCATCAGCAATCGCTCCGACTCAGACCTCCAATGTCTCTCAGACGCCGGTGGCCAGGAATTCGTCCGGTATTTCTACCGCTCGTTCATCCTATGACTGTCGTGACGACCCTCTTTTGCTAGAGCTCACGTTCCTCCGCAATATCCGGCAACTCCAGTACCGGACTGGCGCCTCCGAGTTGGCCCACCAGAAGCCCCGACTTCCCCCCAGCCACCGGTTCGCGCACACGCGTTCGCGGACATCTCAGCGAACATTTCGGCTGTGGATCTGTTAGTAGTTGTGCGATTGGCAGGAGTTGGTGCTACAAACTTGGTGGCCGAATTTGTTCGTTCAGATTCTTCCCCTGACCTCGGCCGTTGTTCCGACGCAAGCTAGAGTGCCGTACCACAAGTGTACACTTAGAGCCCAAGGATTCTTATCATTTGGATTGTTGTTCATCTCTTATGGAATCCACAAAGGCACGCCCTGCTGCATAAAGAGAACATAGTCATTGACATGTTTCCGACATGAGGTTTATCGAAGTACTTGACTTTGTCACTTTGACTTGACTTCGAAATACCCCAAGAGGACCCTCTCTTGAGTACACGGAGTTGAATGCGACGGGAAGTTTCTACGCTGGATTAATTCAACCTGTTGTGTAAAATCCGGTCGGTGGAGGAGGAGGGTATATTGTGGAAGTCCGACGACTTCCCTGTAAGATGCAACTGTTATTCTCACCTCTGAATCCTTTGTTCAAAAAAGAAGAAAATCTGGTGATGAGTTCACACACCAGCCTTTGCACAAGGAGAATGCAACTGAAGTTTGTACGCGGTCGCTGGATTAAACCCAACGCCCGGCTCCAAAGCGTCCCCCACGGGGATTCGAAACCCCGACCTCCGACAACCTGAAAATTGCTTTATTCAGATGGCAGGCGATCTAACCGTTGATCAATGATGGTCGCTTGAATACAATGAATTCCTGGCGAATATAGCACTAGTACTGTACCATGTCGACCAACGACAAATGACGACTCACCACCCTCCTCCTCCTCCGAAGTTTTCAAAACTCGAAATAGTACCTATGCGCGCATCCCTGTCCCAGTCTCTAATGCCAAGCTACAAATCCCGAAAAATCGTATATCGACTACAGGCAAGAGAGAAATATACATAGAAAACTGCCGAGCTGGCTGGTTCCCAAGACAGACTTTTCAAATCGCCGCTGATTTCATTTAGAGACTAGTGTGCATTGGCAGTGACCGATAGTCTCGGTTTTGTAACCGCGGCACGTCGAGTCGAACTCTGTCGAACTTCCCGTCTGAGTCGATCCTCGGCATCAACGGCGTCTGCCAATCGTCCGCCAATGATTAATGATTCCCTGTGGGGATTTGTTCCTGCATCAGTGGCAGTGTGTGCGGGATCACATGCCAATTTTGTTCTTTCTTCCGGCCACAACCATGGCGCACCAAGCCATGAGGAAGGCCATTCTTAACAAAATCGCGCACGCAGATTATGTTCCTCCAGTTTTCTTCTACCTTTCCCTTCCGATTGGCAAACCGTCCTTCACGCACCTGTCACTGCCGAAGAGCAGCCTACCGGCGAAGCGCGTGCCGAGCTCGCAGAACTACGCGAGGCATACTGGATGCAAGGTACAGAATTCATGGAATTTGGAATCTTTTTGGCCTCGGCGAGACGCTTGAAAGGCATGCCAAAAGCTCTTCTCAAGGTGCGAAAGCCACGCTGTTATCAAATTTGCCATTGACCCGCCCGCGCCGGCGCCCGCTCAGAGCATCAAATCGTGTCTCGCGTCAGAAGACATTTTAAGGCCGCTTCTAGGAAAAGTAGACGCCCGCGTAGTTGATGGTGCCAAAAAGATTCAAGGCGGGTTCGCCATATTCCTGGGGGCGGTATGGGAGCTAGTCCTCGATTTCGACACCGCAAAACTGCTTGCATGGCTGGTTGATTTATTGGACCCTCTCGTCAAAGTTGGTTGCGAGGGATTCATCGCTGGGTACGTCTACTGTGTTCGCCCCTGGACGGTCTGATGCGGGAGCGGAAATGCAGCGGGAGAACGAAGTCGAACCAATGGACTCGCTCGCCATTAGAGGTTATTCCAATCTATCTGCGTTGTATCAATTGCTAACACTTTCAAGGTCCCGCCGGAAACAACAACGAAGCTTTCTTCGGGTATTTCCAACACTTGTTCATCCTACTACTTTCGTGACACCCATCGTCTGCTAGAGCTCGTATTTCTGACCAACCTCAGCCAAGTACAACATCCTGATTCTCCTGCCGAGTCCCTGGAGAAGAACCCCCCTGCCCCTGTGTCACCACAGCCCGATGCCGACGACGAGTCGAACGTATGTATCTTAAATCCTTTCGTGCGCGACTACTAATTCATTATCGTCCAGGATCCTCCAATCCCCCTCTCGCCCCCCTCCCCCGTTTGGAGCGGGATTCAGAACGAGCTCCCGCCACTCCCGGGCTCGGCACTGTCGGTAACAAATTTTCGCCAAGTCTATATCATATTTATCATATGCTGAGACGCGATAAATAGATCGAACAGCTAGGTCAGCTTGTGTCAGAACTCACTTTGGCGGAGGCCATACCCCAGGTCCCGGCGCCGACGGTACAACATTTCGCCATCATTTCGTCATCATACTGATATCCATCTTGTGGCGCGATATTAGATGGATAAGCTCATGGCGGACCTATTCCGTCTTCTGGAATGGGACTCGACGCCGGAGCCGCCGTCCGACGTCCACTGCACGGGCTGCCTTTTGCTGGGCAGCGTCTTACGCCCGCCTTTGCCCGAAGTAAGAGCTTCTCCGCCTCCAGAGGATCTCCACGTTGAGCTTTCGCAGGTCCTCTCTTAATCGATTGGTCGGGTGGATCTTGGGCGGATGTGAGTATCCATGCATCCCCGAGCATTTCAACATACTAACGGGCATTCCTCATTCATAGGCAGGAAGCTCGGGGCCG
>JARJLE010000660.1:0-22380 GCA_029289555.1 Mycena latifolia | reverse complement strand
ATCCTGTCCCGATTAGCTCAGATTTCTAGAGAGAAGGAGAATGCGCGAGAGTTGTGGGAGAATGCCCGCCCGTTATTTGAGCGCTCTTCTCAGACCAAGAGCGTGGAGGCCATCGACCGGCAACTACAGGAGCTAGACAGTGACGGACGACCTGGGAGTTGAGTAAATCCTGTCCAGTAATGATTATCGTGTCTCGTAGCTGTAAACATAGGTACAAAGGCCAAAGATATGATACGATCCAGGCCCGGTGCAGTGCCCTGCCCGCGAATCATCTGCGACGTAGTCGACACTCTGACTGTTCAGTTTGTTCCTCCGAGGCCATCTTCTGGCGTCTTTCGTATTGCTCGCACCGTCGCGTGTGCGTGCGCCTTCAAGTTTTAAGTGTTGCGTTGCCGTGCAAGACTTGTTGATCAACCATGCCCCGGTGCTGCTGGGAGACAGATTCTACGCGCTTATGCAACTCGGGGATCTCACAAATCAGAGGATTAGAGGATATTAGCACACTGGACTAGTAAATACTATATACGATCTTTGATGGAAAGGGGATGCATAGGTATTGTAAGTAGGTATGTAACATAATGGAGGGAAAAATCATGGTCTAGGCCACATAACCAACGATAACTAGTAGTGGCGTGTGCGCGGAAAAAGGCCGACCCACGGGTCTTCATCATCGGGAACGGGCGGATTCCTGCCAGGACTCAAAATGTCGATGATATTTTTGAGTGCGAACACCTTTATAGGCCGGGTAGTCACCAGCCCACGGCACTCCGCGCAGGATTTCGGAAAATTGCCTTCTGCGGATGTGCGAAAGGATTTTTGAAGACATTCCAGGCAGGCAGTGTGACCGCAGGGCTTCCTGGTGAAATGTTCGGTCAGCTTGTTTCTGGATCGGTGTACTAGTAGGACGTACGAGTAGGGTTGAGAAAAGAGCTGCAGGCATATGGAACATTGAAGCTCAAGCTCAATTTTCTGAAGGACGGTGGGCTGAATGATAGGCATAAGTTCGTCGGCGGGAGGACGTGATGATACAATTGACGAACCTCAGGCACATGGGCTACTAGTACAACAGGCCTGACTGGCCTGACTAGGCGATAAAAGGCTGAAAGGCCCATCGCCGGAGTAATAAACTGGACCAAGGACGTCGAATCGATTGGCGAGCAAAGTCTAGTCCAAATTCCGGACAACCTGGCCAGCAGAGGAGACAATGCGAATCGAATACCCTTGGATATATCCATAACATTCCCAATCTCGAGCAACGCTCGTAGAATTTAGGTGTAAAGAGCGTGGCTGGTAGTCCGGGTAAAAATCGAAGGCCCAAGATAATCAGAAGGGGCACCAGGTGGGTTCTTGAAAGAGCCCGAAGAAGGTCGATTAGCCCAAGTGTGGCGGAACGTGCCCACTCCGATAAATGGAGGCGTGTTCGGCAAAACACCCCACCAGCGATAGCGAAAGCCCCTTGACATCTGCGGGCTGTATGGGAAGGACTGGTGGTCGTTAAACACAGGGAAATGAACCCTAAAAGAGCCCAAAATAGTTGGATGTAAGGCATGCGGATCAGGCTGTTGCTGCCAGCTGAAGACGGGGGGTGAAGATTATTGATACAAGTCTTGCGAACAGGGGGTGGTATTTATGCCTTCTTCGAACAAAGACCCGGGACTCTGGGCGTTTGTTCAAAGATTGACAATGTAGCAAAGAAAGGTTTAGCTTTCGATCTTCTTTGTCTGAGCAGTGTTAGTAAGAGCTCGCGTTCCTGACGCAGCACAGTCTTTGCACATGGGAGTCGATTGGCCATTGCACAAAGTCCTGAAACGTAGCCTGAAAGATGCAAAAGAAAAATGACTCGGCGGAGGAAAACAAAAGAGCTTCGGAATCCGCCGAGCTGTGGAGATTCAAAATAATTGATCAGCGTACCGCGCCGCCACCGGCCCGGCCAACTTGAACCAAAAGTTGAACTTTCAAGTTGGAAAAAAAAACGGAGTGAAACGGTCAAATGTTCATCGAATTCTGGCCCCGGCTGTTTTCTTCATGGGACCGCGCTAGATATATACCTACTACCTGCCCACTCCCAGCCGTTCCTGGAAGTGATGTCATATCGGGTGCTATAGGCAAGCTATCGGATCCATTGTTGAAATCTTGTGGAGAATTTGAATGACGCACGATCTAAAAATACCACTGAAGCGCTGGTCTATATAATGGCGGCGGAAATAAGCTCTCTTATTCAGTTTGTCCACTTAAACCCCCCTACCCACCACCTCACTTCCTCATTAAATAACATGGGCTGGTTCTCGCACGATTCTGAAGAAGCGACGGCTTACAACACGGCCAGCGCGCCCGAGACGCACAAGTCGAAACTTACGCACGAGCTCGTCGCGCCCGCCGCTTCATACGAGGTAATGAAACTCTCGCCCGTCTGGGTGCCTAGATGCTTATTCTTTTTGTACAGGCTGCCAGGGCTTACGAGAAACATTGCGAGAAGAAGTAGGTTCGACTGGATTTCGCTCAGAAGCAATCACTGACAGAGTTTCTGTAGCGGCAAGCCTGCGTCGCACGACGAGGCAAAGGCACTCCTCGGCCGCCTTGACTGGTGGCTTCGTCGACAAGTTGGTCGAGACCAAGGTATGCTTGAATTTAAATTTTCAGCTCTCGCATGGCGCTTACCTTCAATTAGGGCCTGGACGGCATCGGACGCTGCGAAAGCCAAACATGACGGTTCGTCATTATCCTGCAATTTTCCGAGACTTACCTATGTTCAAACTACGCAGCACACGAGAAGGCAAGGCTAAACTCGCCAGTTCGGGCGACTATTAGAATGACTTTGAAGGACTAAATACTAAGTAATAAGACGTATACTTCTTGTATGATGAATTGTGACAAGTACCTGCCACGTCGCTTGAGAATTAAGTTGGAAGATTGCAACAGAGACTAATAGTGATCCCTGGGCGGCCAGTAGTAAAGGAGTCTTCTAAGGAGGGTATATCCTCTCTGTGCGCTCCCGCTGAATAAGACAACAGCAATAAACTTGCAATAATTTGTCGTTACGCTCGATTGCACACATTCAACAACGAACATTTTGAACCGTTCCAGGTTTTTCGGCGCTAAGTCAAGTGGATTCACTCTGACATTCACAGGTTTGCTAGTGTCTAGCTCGTTGAAGCGTCGCAAATCCATCGGCTTCTCGAGTAAAAGAACGACCGTAAGGATCGAAAGTCTTCCAATAGGGGTTCTCCAGGTGATACTTTGGCTCTGTAACGAGTGTCAGATATTCAGACTGGAGAATATGTAAACAGGAGCGGCAAGGAAGAAAAGAATAAGTATACTCACACTCTCCTGCTCGTACGTCAACGATACACCATGCGCCGAGGATCTTTGTGTGTTCCTACATGACGAACCAAGAGATGGTTTCCTGGTCTTTAGAGTAGACTTGCGAGGCCTCAAGTGAGCTTGTTTCTGAGCTTTTCCTCGACTTCCTTCCCCTCTTGGCGTACAGATGCACTACGATGGTGTAAACCATGTTCGAGTCTCTAGTTGATGGTGGTTAGAACAAGCGATGTTGTCGAAGCCAAACAAACCTCTGCGACAGCTGACCCTAGTCGCCCGAAGCGTTGAAAATTGAATTTAGGTTGAGAGAACGTAGAATAGCAGATGGAGTTTGGTTGAGATGTAGTGGACCAAAATGAGCGCGAGATCAAGTGCGTCTCGAGATAGGCATCAAAATCCCAGACTTCAAAGCGAAGAAACTCAGTAAGGAAAAGGAATAATTGTTGGGAGCCGGAGAGGTTTGGTTGAGCAGACGGAGAAGGAGCCAATTCCAGACATTCGCAACACCTCTGTACTTACCTCCCGGTATAACCCTTCCGCGCGACTGGCATGTTCCTTACCGTTCTCTGCTGAGAAATTTTTAGGTCATCGTGGACTATGGCACGAAGAAAATGTATTCTAGAGTCACAGCTTTGCTGGTATCTCGTTGAACCCGGCGCAAATCCATCGGCTTGGCGAGCAATGGGCCTACGTATTCGCCGAACGTCTTAACGAACGGGTTCGCGACGTGATAATTCAGGCTCTAAATAGACGGTTAGAGTGGGAAATGCTATGCAACCAAAACAATATGCTCACGCTCTCCTGTTCGTATCGCTCGCGATACACCACGCGCGAGGATCCTTCGGGTTCTGCATGACGAACCAAGAGAGGGTTTCCTTGTACTTGCAATAGGACTTGGGAGGCCTTCTGCAAGCTTGTTTCTGAGCTTCTCCTCGACGTCCTTCCCTCCTTAGCATACATATGGACGACGAAAGTGTGAACCACTAATTCGAGGTGGTGGCGGACCGGAAGAAAGCCGAGTTGTTTGATGTTGAAGCATGGGCCAAACAAAAACTTTTTTAGCCGGCATTCAATTGCTAAACTCTGCTCGATCTTCTTGTCAGTCTCCAACGCAAACGTAGCTACCGCAGATCGACCATGGCCACCGGTATGCCGCTGCGGCCTTCCCGTCATAACCATCAAAGAAATCGAAAAAGGGACCGCTGCCGCCAAGGCCTGGAAAGGCGAAGAGTTGTCTGAAAAGCAGCGGATAGAGGTCCTCCACGTGAGGCACGGGACTATGTACGCCTCCCAACCAATGCCGCGGTCGGTGATCACCGCTTCGGGTCCAAAGGTACCCCCAGACGATTGAGACCTTCGCGGAACTGCCGATCTCGGAGCCAACAAACGCGGTGCGTAGAGCGCGATTTCGGCGCATGGTTGAACTAAGGACGTGCACAGGCTTAAAGAAGGCGTTTTTTTGTGGATATGACGGAGATACAGACGCAGAGTCTGCCGGTGTCGCTCAAGGGCAAGGATGTGCTCGGCGCTGCGCGGACCGGGAGCGGGAAGACGCTTTCCTTCCTTGTGCCTGTGCTGGAGACCTTGTACCGCCAAAAGTGGGGCGCAGCGGACGGACTTGGGGCCCTGATAATTTCGCCGACACGAGAGCTGGTGCGTGAAATATGTGTCCTTTTTAACTCAACTAAGTCGCCTGCAGGCGATCCAAATATTCGAGGTCCTACGGTCAATTGGCGGATACCATAATTTTTCGGCAGGGCTCGTCATAGGCGGAAGAATCTGAAGGACGAGCGGGACCGTTTGTCGAAATGAATATCCTGGTCGCCACGCCGGGAAGATTATTGCAGCACATGGACCAGACTGTGGGCTTCGAAGCCGACAATCTGCAAGTACTAGGTGTGTTTTCTACCAGCCTCTTGACATTTACACCGGCTCATATATACTTTTTATCTAGTTCTCGACGAAGCCGACCGGATCCTCGACATGGGTTTCTCCCGCACGCTTTCCGCTCTCCTCGGCCACCTCCCCAAATCGCGCCAAACGCTCCTCTTTTCCGCCACGCAAACCGATTCCGTCAGCGACCTTGCACGCCTCAGTCTCAAGGACCCAGTGCACATTGGCATCAAGGACGCCGCCGGCGACGGCCCCGGGACGAGCACCGCGATCCCGCCCACGCTCGAGCAGCACTACATGTCCTGCACGCTGGACCAGAAGCTCTCCGTCCTCTGGGGCTTCATCAAGACGCACCTGCGAGCAAGGTGCTCGTCTTCCTCTCGAGCTGCAAGCAGGTGCGCTTCGTGTTCGAGACGTTCTGCCGGATGCACCCGGGCCGTGCCGCTGCTCAACATCCACGGGAAGCTCAAGCAGACTGCGCGGCTCGGCATGTACACCAAGTTCACGGCCGCGAAGCACGCGGTGCTGTTCGCGACGGACGTCGCCGCGCGCGGACTCGACTTCCCCGCGGTCGACTGGGTCGTGCAGGTCGACGCGCCCGAGGATGCGGACACGTACATCCATCGCGTGGGCCGCACGGCGCGGTATCAGAGCAAGGGCAAGGCGCTGCTTTCCTGATGCCGAGCGAGGAGGAGGGCATGAAGGCCGCGCTCGCGGCGAAGGGCATCGAGGTGCAGAAGATCAAGGCCAAGATGAGCAAGGTGCAGAATATCGAGAACCAGCTGCAAAACCTCGCGTTCCAGGACCCCGAGATCAAGTATCTTGGGCAGCGGGTGTGTTTTCATTATTGCCGCCGCAAACAGTGTGCTGACGGGCTTTCCAGGCGTTCGTGTCGTATCTGCGCTCGATACACCTGCACAAGGACAAGTCGATATTCAAGCTCGCGGAGCTGCCTGCGGAGCGGTTTGCCGAGTCGCTTGGGCTTCCGGGGGCGCCGAAAATCAAGTTCCTGAGCAAGGAGGTGGCGAAACAGAAGAAGAACAAGTCGCGCGCGGTCGAGGCGGCGCAGGCCGAGGTCGCCAAAGAGAAAGCGGAGGCGCCCTCGGATAGCGACGACGACGGCGATGTGCACGATTCCAGCGAGGAAGAACCCGCCGAGGAAGACGAGGAGCCAGCCAAACCAGCCAAGGTGGGTTTTTTGCTGTGATTATCGTGTTTAATGCTAACCCAGATCTCGTTTAGACCGGAGCCGTGCGCACGAAATACGACCGGATGTTCGAGCGGAAGAACCAGAACGTGCTTTCGGAAACACTACTCCAAGCTGCTCGAGGCGGGCGCCGACGACGGCGACGCGGACGACTTTATCACGCTCAAGCGCGCGGACCACGATCTCACGGAGCTCGACCTGCCGGACGAGGCGGCGGACCTCTCGAAGCGGAAGCAGCGCATGGGGAAGGCGAAGCGCACGCTGCTCACGGGCGGGATGGGGCGCAAGCTCATCTTCGACGACGACGGGAACGCGCACGAGCTGTACGAGATGGAGGACGGCGGGCAGTGGATGGCGGAGAAGGGCGGCTGCGCGGCGTCACGCAGGCGGGGCTCGAGTTTGCCGAGGGCGAGATGGGCAAGATGCGCGTCACGAACGTGTTGGACAAGGAGGAGGCAAGGGAGAAGAAGCGCGAGAAGAAGCGCAAGCGGAAGGAGCGCGAAAAGGCGGTCTGTGGATTTTTCTTGAAGTATTGTGCGTTAACTGACATATGTGGGCTTTTCAGGCGGTGGGCGGCGACACGGGGGGACCGATGGTGGTCGGACCGGTGTCGGACGACGATGGGTACGTCTCGCCCGAGTTCGACCTGCCGTCCGACTCGGGGTCGGAGGAGGAGACGTGGGCGCCGCCTCCAACAAAGCGCAGTAAGGACGTCGCACACGGAGCCGCGACGGACCGCTGTTGAGGACGACGAGGAGCTTGCGCTCAGGTTGCTACAGCAGCGCCGATGATTGGCACCTTCTGTCAAGCACACAGTCAAACTCGCCAACCATTCATTCCCATTCCGAACCTGGATCACGCAAAAATAAACCTTCATCACTGTGGACCCAAAACTCAGCTGCTACGGCAGCGTCGATGATCCACTTGTACGTTGCTTGGACGGTTCCAATTCACTGGCACTTTCTGTCAGCGCGATTTTTGGCTCAGCTCGGCGCAGTCTAGGTCAGTCTAGGCCCTTTTGCCGAGCAATAATTACTGCATGGATCTGGGGGGGTCAATCTTGCTGGATAAAGGAGAATAGACGTTCAGGATTAGTGCACGCTTCATCAAAGTCTGTAGGCAAAATAATATTGTTAGCTCGTGCCAATTTGTAGCTGAGGCGGTGAAACCCGATCGATGGCCCAAAATGGACGGACTGAGCTTCTTAACAACGCGGCTCCTCATACAGCCTTTGCCGCTCCTCTCCTTCCCCCATGTTGTTCTATCTCACCTCCAGAATCGTAAGGTCGGTGGCCTGCTCGCATCGCTACGCATCCTCCGCATCTCATCGCGTGCAGTTCCGTCGCGGCGTTCCTTTATCCAGGGTACGCGTCGTACAAGACGCTTAGCCAGCGTCCAGCCTCCGAGAGGATCTTGAGCGATGGCTCATGTACTGGTCCGTCCTAGGCTGCATCGTCGGCGTCGAGTACGTCGCAGAGTGGCTCATATGCTGGTACGTCCTTCACCCAGATCCGCCCGCCCGCAGCCGACCCACCCGACCCCCGATCTAAGGATCCCGTTCTACTACCCCCTCAAGACGCTCCTGCTACTATACCTCGCGCTCCCGCAGACGCGCGGCTCGACGTATATCTACACGACGCACCTGCAGCCCTTCTTCCGCACGCACGAGGGCCAGATCGACTCGCTCCTTGCGCAGCTGCGCGTATACATCTACACCTTCCTGCAGAAGCAGCTCCGGCTGCTGTGGGAGCACGTCGGCGCCGCTGTGGGCCAGCAGCCGCTCGACCCGCAAGCACCCGCGTATGCGGAGGCCCCGCCGCCGGCGCAGGCGGGTAACCTCGGCGGCGTCGTCGGCAGCCTCTGGCGCGCGTACGGGCCCGGAATCCTCGCGGGCGGCGCGGCGATGCTGCGCCCCGCTGCGGCGCCGCAGCGGCCAGCGCCGATCGGCATGGCCTCCCCCGCGGGGTTACCTCCGGGGCCGTCGTCCATGTTCTACCGCGGCGCAGAGGCGGTAGACGCAGCTACGCAGTCGATTCTCGAGCGCCGGCGGCAGCTCGAGGCGGAGCTCGCGGCGCTGCCCGCCGTGCCGTCGTCGCTCTCCTCGCTCTCCCTCCCACTAACGCCGGGCAGCGTGCCGCTGACCCCAGGCGCGTCGCCCTCGACGACGTTCCCCTCGCGCAACTCGTCCGGCGCGGACCTCGTGAACCGTGCCCCGCGTGAGCGCACGGACAGCAGCGCCGGCGGGGGGCGGTTCAAGTTCGAGGAGGTGGAGGCGCCGAGCGACGGGGAGGGGTACGACGTGCGCGACGAGCGGCCTGCGCCGGCTGCGCGCGGGAGCTGGTTTGGGTGGGGCGGAGGTGCCAGCGGGGGCAGCAAGGGGTACGAGCGCGTCAAGAGCGACTAGGCGTCGAGTGCCGACCGACCAGGCCGCGAGTGCCCGCCTCCCCCACCGAGACCAGAGCGTCGTGTTCGCATCCGTTCGCATCGCTGTTGTACATATATACGTGTGCTCTACACAGTATCTGTAATTGTGGCTGAATTGAATTGTATATGATTTCGTTTTGTGTCTCCAGAATGGGACACATTGACGCTGTCTATGACCTTGTGGCTCGTCAGTAATGACCTTGTGGCTCGTCCTCCCTGTTAACGCAATCGTGCCGTTTAACCGGACGTTGACCTTCGTGTCGTCTGTCTTCATACATGTCATGCCCCGGAATCAGGGTAAGCCCGGAATGCTATACTACGCGGAGAATTATTCACGTCTGCGTCTTAAATTAAATATGCGTCTTGCATAGCGTACATGCATGGTTGAGGAAGAACGTCTGGAATGAGATCCATCAAAGGAAGCCAACCATGGCGAGCAAATCGACTGTCCTGCGACGAGCGCGGCCGCAGCGCTTACGCGGCGCGGTGCGCGAGTTAATTAGGGCACGTGATGTACGTCACGTCGGCGCGTCGACTCGACGACCCTTGGCTGCTTGAATCGAACACTCCGACGGGCAACGCATCGGGCAATTGCCATCCCCAGCCCTTCTTCTCCGCATTCTACTCCACCCCACCACGGCACAGCCGCGCGGGTATTAATACTGAACGGTGCCAGTACTCCCCGTCCGGCGTCCGGCACCATTACGCCCCGGGCGATGCCTCGGACTCGGAGGACGGAGTGGTCAGTGGTCACTGTGATTCAGAACACTGAAACAAGATTGCTCCCGTACGCGTGGGCACGAGGACGGAAAGAAGGAAGGGTTGCCGTACGACTCTGATTACGACGACTATCTTACGACGCTATGTTCTCGCGACCATTCAAAGGGACTGCGGCTATTACTGGACCCTCGATCGTCGCTCAGGCACCTAAGTACCTCCGCGCTGATGATTCAGACACACCTGCAGAATTAATGCATCACGTCGTGGGCGCTTGGCTGATTCAGATTACGACTTGAACTCCCTTCACGAATCTGGCGAGTCCAGGCGAGTCTCGACTTGCAAATGGCTTCTGGCATCTGCGGGAGCGACCCTCGCACGTCCGCGCGACCGGAGCCGGAGCCGCTCGGGAATTCGCGTGGCATTGGCAGGCGCGTCGCGGGATGCGCCAGTAGCTCAACGACGTTACCTCACGGCGGCGCGGATGACGTGACGCGTGCCTTGCTGTATTAATATTTCTGTTGCAACGACAACTCTGGGTCCTAAGATCCCCGAGACGCACAGAGGTTGCGTTATCCTGGCCCACGCCGCCTTACATCCGAATCACTCGTCCGGCGCTAAACGGGTGTGAACTTGGAGGAGAGCGCCACCAGTTCTTCCGCCGGTGGAAAACCTTGAAGGAATTGACAAAGAACGAATCGAATCTGTTGGGAAGCAAGCGCCGCTTGAATCTTGTCTTTGTGGCGGCGGAGCGTGGCTACCTGTGGGGAAACTTGTATTGAGTTGCTTATGTGAGGGTGGGCCCGCATCGGGCGGGAGGTGGGCGATGGAACTCGAAGGACGGGTATGTTGTTGGATGAGCGAGGCGCGCAGCGTTGGAACTGATGGAAGGCAAGCGGATTTTTGTTGGACTTAGAGGTTGTTGCTCGGGTATTTCGGGCGCAGGTGGATCGGCGACGGTGGGTCCTCGAATCGCGCTGGCTCCACGCGATCGCGCCCCATCATCGAGACTTTGTCGCCATGGATAACTGTGCAGGAGCACCAGGGGCACATGAGCATATCATGACATGGGAATTCTCCAGAGCCCTCAAACGTTGGATGATGCCCATCGTCAATGTGTCTAATTTTGTTTTTTCTTGTCAAAATCTCTCTTTCGTGTGGTCGAAGAAACAAAGTTCCTCGACGCGCTCGCCACATGGGCGACGTGTTTGGGGTAAAATTGGTGCTCCACCTACACTGCACAAAATATAGCGTAGCTCCCAATGGGTAGATGGACTGATGCCGACGGTGGATGATAGTCGAAGATCTATCCCCAATAGGTGACTCCTTGACAGATTTTAGTTTGGGCCGTATTTGCCATTTCGACGGAAGCAAAAGAAGGCAAGAAAGCATAATAGTCACCTGCACGTACGTACCCGGCCAAGCACTCTAGAATATCCCGCCTTGTCTCTTACCATCCACTACCACTGCTAGCCCTGTGCCGCGCGCCTTGAACGGAAAGGAACGGACGGCTACCGGTGATCTACGAGTCGACACCCTGCATGCCACAAGCAGTCAAAAAGGACCTCTCCTCCCAGCGGGCGCAGGAGAAGGAGTCGAAGCGGGCGCGAGGTGCGCTGCTGTGCTGTCTGCAGCGGGCTCGGGGCTAACTAATCGCGTCGCTGCGAATTCCAGGCGCCTTATCGTGCGCGGAATGCCGACGGTGAGCGGCGCAAGTGTCTCCTGGGCCGTAAGGGCTTGCTGACGCCCCGCAGGCTCAAGCTGAAGTGCGACAAGACCGTCCCCTGCTCAAGGTGCGGCGACTTCCTTTTTGGGCTCCCGATTTTCTAGCCTGCGGTCCCCGAATACGAGCGCGTCCGGCGACGGGCTAGCCCCGCGCGAGCTGGACGGGAGCCGAACGCGCGGCGGCGGGATGCATAGCCAGTTGCCGCCTAGCTCCCGGTGTGTGTGCGCAGCATCCTCATCGAGGGGACAGAGAGGCTGCTGATTGTGCAGTCTACTCCCGGGCCACCCTCCGTTCTTGCTCTGTACCGGGAGCAGTCCCCGCGCCTTCTCTTTCCTATTGGTACCTGAGATATTTTTTGCATGTGCTTATCCTTCCCATAGTTGCAAACGCCGTGGATGCTCCGCCATCTGCCCGAACGGGAGCCTCATCACTGGTGCGTAATTCACCGTTCCCTGCCTTTTACGCGTGCTCGGGAGTTGAGTATGCGCCTCGGACGCAGGTCAAGGGACCCGGTACGTGCTTGGTTGCGTAACGCCCTTCTAGGCGCGTTTCGTCTTATTGCTGTTCTATCTAGGTTCGTCCTAGCGGACACAGAGAAGCTGCACCAAAAGATTGGGACCATGAGCGACAGGATTCGGCAGCTCGAGGACGCGCTCGCGGTTCTGTGCGTTTTGGTGTCCATTTGATTTGGGGGGACGGGTACTGACCCTTCCTTGTAGACAATCTACCGTGACCAACGAGCCGCACCCGCTCCTCGACCGCGACCTCCTCAAAATCAAATCGAGTATCGAGCTGCACTCCGCAGTCGAGGGCGCAGACGACGGGCAGACTCTGAACGGCGGGGCCGAGGGCGGAGAGAACGACGACTTTGGTGAGGAATACATCGACTCGTTCGGGACGCTCGCGATTCGCGAAGACGGGGCTGCGACGTTCTATGGGCGCAGCGCCGGCTCAGAGGCAAGTACCCCGTTCATTTCCCGTACCCTAGCCTCGAATTAATGGGACCGCGCACGCGCAGAGTATTCTTATGGTAATAAACCCGTACTACCTCCAGGGCCCGGTGCTGATTTTACTTCTATTTTTTTTGCGTGCAGGGCGAAGGACCGTCGCCAGCGCCGTCGCCGAGTATCCCGCAGGCGATGACCTCCAGCAACGCGCTCGCTACGGCGCTGGGCCCCTCATTATTACGGCGGCAGGACAGCCTGGGCTACACTACCCCCGGACCCAGCTCGTCCATCGCGTCCTTCACGTCGTCGTTCCCCTTCTCCGGCGGCGCCGCGGGCATCGACCTCGACTACCTCGCAGCGCGGCTCCCGCCGTACACCGAGGCGCGGCGGCTCTGCGAGCTGTACCTCGCGCAGGCGCCGTGGTTCTTCGGCGCGGTGACGAGCGAGCAGCTCACGGACGAGATCCTCCCGCTGTGGTACCCCGACGACGCCGCGCGCCCGCTGCTCGTGAGCGTCCAGCTGGAGCGCGAGGGGAGCCCGCCGCCCGTGGGCTCCGCGCACGACCTGGCGCTCGTGTACGTCATCCTGTGCTTCGGCGCGCTCGGCGACACGGCGCTGCCATTCCCCATGACGCACGGCGCGGAGGATCGGCTGCCACTGGAGGCGGACGGGGACGTGAATGGGGGCAAACCGCGCGACGCGGAGTACTACTACCGGCTGACGAAGGCGGCGCTGACGCTCGAGCCCGTGCTCGAGGGCCCGCCGAGCGTCGCGACGGTGCAGACGCTCGCGCTCATGGCCATCTTCGAGGGGCTCTGCGCCGGGGAGAACAGTATCGAGAGCACGTGGGCCATTTTCGGGCTGTCGACGAAGCTCGCTCAGAGTGTGCGTACCCCCTCCGCGCCTTTCCCTCCCATCGCCCCACGCTCATCTTTGTTTTTGTTTTGATTACAGATTGGTCTCCGTACGTCGGGCGCTTGTTCATTCCCTCCTTCATCCGCTGATTAATTTATTGTTTTATTTGACAGACCGCGACTGCGCGCGATGGGGTCTGAAGCCCGCTGAGGTGCAGAAACGTCGTGCCCTGTTTTGGGAGCTGTTCATTACAGACTGCTGGCAGGTAATTAATTTATTCTTGTCAATTCAGACAGGTGGTTTCAGGGCGTTAATCTACTTATCATAGGCGCTCGCGACGGGCCGCCTGCCGACGTTTTCGCTTCCGTTCGTCGACTGCGAGCTCCCGCAGGATGTGGACCAGACGATGGCGGAGGACGGCACGCCCCAGTCGTCGTGTGAGTGCACTCCGTGTCGCCAGAAGGCTTGACTGACTGACACCGTGCCGCTTAGTCCCATACTGGAAGGCCCGGTTCGGGGCCGAGTGCGTGTCCGCGGTGGTACAGGGCACCCTGACGTCCCGCGCGCCGCGCTACTCGATTATCCTCGAGCTCGACAGGAAGGTGCGCGACATGGAGTTCCCCAAGTACGTGACGGGTCCGGCGCCGGAAGGCGCGGGTTTGGGCACGACGATGACGCACTTTATGCCGATAAATTACCGCCATCTAAGTGCGTTCCCCGTCTTTCTTGGATACACCGAACTGAGGCGATTGCATGCAGCGCTGCTCTACATCCACCGCTGTTTCTTCGCGCACGCCATCTCTAACCACCCCAATGATCCGATCAAGAGCCCATACGCGCCGTCGTTCCTCGCGGGCTACCGCAGCGCGTGCGATCTGCTCAGCT
This sequence comes from Mycena latifolia, assembly GCA_029289555.1. Classification (NCBI taxonomy): domain Eukaryota; kingdom Fungi; phylum Basidiomycota; class Agaricomycetes; order Agaricales; family Mycenaceae; genus Mycena; species Mycena latifolia. The sequence continues at coordinate 8,408 of JARJLE010000660.1, read as the reverse complement.
CGCTGCGGCTGCAGTTCAACAAGTTTCCGGCCGAGATCGCGCGGTTCTGGGTCCTGTGGACGCATGCGTTCTCGTCGGCGGTGCGTGCTCGATCCGTTCGTTCCTTGCTAGTAATATTGGCCTTCTGATTTCGCCCCCGCTCACTTTAGATCATGCTCTCCTCCGTCGTGACGCACGCGTCCCGATCAAAGGTGGCGCCGGCGGCGCTGCTCGAGTTGGGCAAGGCGTGCGAGCTGTTCGAGGAGGCCGCGCAGATCTGCCCCAACTCGCGCGCGGGCAAGTTCGTGCCGATCCTGCACCGGCTGTCGAAGAAGGCCGTGCAGGTGTTCGAGGAGGCGCGCAGCGGCGCGCCGTCGATCATCCCGAACAACATCTTCGAGCCGTCCAAGCCCGACACGCCGAACGACGAGCTGTCGATCTTCAGCGGGAAGACGCACACGCTGACGACCAAGGCGAAGCCCCCGCGGCCCGTTGCGTCGGCGGCGAGCGCGTCGTCACCGGCCTCGATGCGCTCGCAGTCCGACTCGCCGAAGCAGAGCTTCACGGACAACCCGTCGTTTGTGGGCGTGCATCCGAGCTTGGTGAACGAGCTCAACGTGTTTGAGGGGCATATTACTGCGCAGATCCAGAGCGGATATTATCCGAACGGCGTGTACGCAGAGCCAACAATCGTGCAGCGCGAGCAGGAACACTACCGGATGCAAGGGCAGGCCCAGGCGCAGTACGAGCTGCAGATGCAAGAGCACCAGCACCAGGAGTATGAGCGGCAGCGCGTGGAGGAGCTCCGGTTCCGCCAGCAGCAGCAGCAACAACAGCAAGCCCAGCATCATCAAAGCGACTTCGCGTACCCACGGCCTGCGCAGACGTACGACCCGTACGACGGCATACCCTCCCCATCGCCGATCTCCCCGAACGCCGTGCACCACCCGCTCGTCCAATCCGGCTCGCACCGGAGTATGCCACAGGCGTACCACCAGCACCTGCCGCAGCAAATCACGCCGTCCCACTCGCAACCGAGCGTCGTCCACCGCACGCCGCCCGAGGTGCCCCGCCCCCTGTCCCACTCGCAGTCGCATCGCAGTCTGCGGCACGCGTACGAGGCGCAGCGCCAGGAGGAGCGGCCGCACCCGGAGCAGCAGTACGCCGTCCCCTCAGGCTACTCGCACGCGCGCCATCCGTCACAGCACGCGCACCATCCGACGCACCTGCAGTCGCCGACGGAGAACGGGAACGGCGCGTCCTCGTCCTCATCGCAGGTGTCCACGCCGGAGGGGATATACATGGACGAGTCGCCCGTGCACTCGCCGTATCAGACGATGAACCCGCATTACTGGCCGGGTGGGTACGCGCCGATGGAGGCTGTGCAGCAGGCGCACGCACCGGTTCACCCGCACGGCCTCGAAGCGCAGGACCCGCGATACCGGCATCGCGTCCAGCTCGACCAGCACCAGCAGCAGCTGCGCCAGATCAACCTGCAGCTCGGCCAGTCGCAACCGGAGCACTACACGCCCGACGGTGCCCTGCGTGGCATCGCTGCCGAGGACCCGCGCTTGCAGGAGCATTGGCAACTGTACATGTCAAAGGTAACCTACTCCGCCGTTTTCTGGAAGGAATATATGCTTATCGCTGTTTTATTTCTAGGTTGGATCCCCCCGGATGATCCAAGACCCGTGATACATACTTTCTGCGCCTTGCTTCACCTCCCCTCGTCTTGCTTTCCTCGTGCTTTTTTTGCTTTCGCGCCCTCTTTTTTGCTTTGCATTTTATGGAGTAATTTGCACATCTCAAACCACTGTCGTACCCCTATCCTACCTTCGCTGCCGTACATAACACCTTGCGCTCCACACTGGCTATCTGTATATAAAAGAATTTTCCAGTAATTACTACAGCGTAATTAAGTACATTATTGTAACTAGTCCACGCACATACTCTAGAGACCCTTGCAGAGGAGCTTCCCGCGCGAGACCTGTTGGCGGCACAGCGCCACTTCCATGGGAACGGCGAGGACCGCGGCGAACAGGATCCCGCTCGAGTCCGCGAACCCGACCGAACCGATCTTGAACTCGCGCTCCTGCCGTGTGCGCTCGATGTCGTGCGCGGTATGCGGCGAGGGCGGGTCCTGGTTAATGCGGTAAAAGACGTTCACGCTGGACAAGGGTTTGTGAGTTAGCGGAAGATCAAGGAGAAGCGGAAAAGAATCGCACTATGCGGAGCCGCCACAGATGCCCTCGAGGCTGATAAGCACAAACACCATTGCGATGCTCCACGCCTCGTCCACGTCGGTCGGGAACCATCCAACGGCGGATTCGAACGTGAGCGCGAGGAGGATCCCGGCTTGAAGGATCGCGGGTAGTGGGAGGAGGCGCGCGGGGAGTGGCGGGATGCCGATGGAGATAGATGACCGGGAGAAAAAGACGGTCGTTTGGTAGACGAGCTAGCCGTGCAAGTATGTAAGCGGGCTGCCACGAAAGATACAAATGCACGCACCTGCCACAGCGGATAGTAGTCGCGCACAGACTTTATTATCTTGCTGAGGAGTACGTGCTCTTCCTTTGATGGGACCGGGTAGAGGAGGGTCGGCGCAATTCCCTGCCAAGAATTAAGGTAACGGACTTGACTTCGCCGTAGGGCGTACCTGGTTAATGGTGTACTCGAACTGCACACGTGTGAGACTGTGGCCCCGCAAAGAAAGGAAAGACGCACAAGGTACACACAGACTGTTGATGCGTCGTCAGCAGGTGTCGAAGAACGAGGGTAAAGGGAACAGACTGACAGAGCGGGAGCATATATCTGACGAGAAGCGGGCGGACGAGACGCCATTTGTCGCTCGGTGACAGGGAGACATGCTTGGGTCCCGACGGCGAGCTGCCTTCCTCTTCGCCGGCCAGGTCATCTTCGGTTGTCGCTAGAGGCGTGTATGGCACGTTCGCCGTGGTGGCAGACGGCGGGTCCTCGTACGCGGCGGAAGAGGCCAGGAAAGCTGACGGACGGGGAAGGAGAACGTAGTACTGCGTGAGTACATGTGAGTGAGTAGAAGCATGGCATAAGAGGAAGAGGCTTACCGTTAGTGGGATGATAAGGGGCATCACCTGCGTGGATAGTCAGCCGTACTGCATCAGTTGCAGATGCGATGGACGTACAGAGGACAGCCCGACACCGACGCGAACACCTAGCCCTCGGACTTCCCACCAGAGAAAGGCTCCAACGAGGCCCGCCGCGCCTGTTCCTGAGGCGAAATAGCTAGAAGATATTAGGAAATGGAGATGATCAGGTTCTAAGCGCCTACCCTACGCTATGGCCTGCTACCGATGGCGGGGCGTATGTAGTGGACAGTTGTAGAAAGGTCAACTCGCCGAGGCCTAGCTATCTGTAAGTATAGTCATTGAGTTGCGTACACCGGTGGACGTACCCGAAGAAAAGGATGCGAGACCTATGCCGAGCAGGCGCATGAACAGACTATCGAAGAACGCGACGATCTGTAATGCCATTTTCATTAGAACGCGTACGTTATTCACCAATGAGACTCACAAGCATGCCAAATGCGCTGAGAATACAGCAGCCTATCAGCCGCTTCGTGTATCGTATTCTCCCCTTCAATATGTACGGCCATCCAACCTTGGCAGCAAGCGCAGGCGCAATGTTGCAAAACGCAATTATGCCCTTCGGAGTAGATGGTGGCACCAAATCGAGCGCAGCGGAGAGGATTATCACATACAAGACTGAAGGCGCTCTCGATTTAATTATCTCGCATGAAAATACAGCAAAAGGGAGAGTACACACCGTTATTGATCAGACCGAAGAGAAAGAAGGAGGAGCCGAGTCTCAGCATCAGACTTCGGTGTTCTGAAATAAATAGTGGGTCAGTCCAGCTGAGCAAGACAACCGTTCGCGCTAGCCTTTCGCGTCTGCAGTGTCGTTTCCGTCCAGATAATCGTCATCGGACGGGTCCCTGAGCAAGCTGCTCGAAGTGAGTGTGGGTCGCATTTCGTAGGTGTCGGTGGATGGAGGCGAGCTGGAAAAGGCTAATACCATCCAAATTGCATAGTAAGAGCAGAGCGAGTGTGTCCACAACGCAGTTCGACCAGGAGGGCAACAGGAGAATACCGCGCCGTGATCGTGATCGCATCACCTCCTGTTTACTACTCGAGAGTCTACGTTTAAATTTGACGGGACATGGAGAGTATTAGTGGCCAGTATATTTATTAAACACAGCTCCTCCTTCACTCCAGGTCCCCCAGGTCCCGTTCGACAGCCTCAACACTCTTCGTCTGAGAAGAGCGCTCGAACAACGGGCGGGCAGTCTCCCACAGCTCTCGCGCCTTCTCCTTCTCTCCTCGACTTCTGGAAATCTGAGCCAGTCGGAACAGGCACATTGCCCTGTTCCGATGGATGTCCATGTGCGTAAACCCATCCAATGCTGTCTGGAACAGACTCGCGGCAGTCTCAGTCTCGTTTTCTAAAAGAAAGATGTCGCCGAAACAGCGCAGGGCATCATATATGCCCGCCAAATTTTGGGTCTTGAAGACGTGCGCCAAGTATACGGTGGCCCAGCGCCCCGAAGGCGCGGCTTCATCCAATCCGAGCTCCGGGTTCGCGAATTTCGAGAGACACCAGCCAAACATTGCGGTGTCGATGCCGGGCGAGCGCATGAGGGATTGATAGAGGTTGCGGGCAACGGCGCGCTCTCCCCGCCGCAGCTGGAGATCCGCCATGCGGAGATCGCACAGCAACAGGCCCCACTGAAATTTGTACTTCCCGTAGAGATCCCTGGCGACGTCCAAATGCTGCAGGATGGGCCCTTCATCAGACGTGTCAATCAAGATATCCACCAGCGCGAGGTTGGCGTTTCCCGTCGCGTGGTACAGCGGCGCGCGGTCGGAGGACGTGGCGCGTACGATTTCTTCGTGGATGAGGCGCGCGCTAGAGTACTCCGTCTTCCGATAGTAAATGTCTGCCAACGTATCCATGCTGGTAAGCATGGGGACTGAATCTTTCAAGCCACCCGCAATGTACAGCTGCTGTCCCTCAGCGCACAATTCAAGGGCCCGCGAAAGGAAACCCATGTTTTTGCAGATACCGGCTTCAAGGATAAGGCCTCGCGCCTCGGCTCTGAATTGGCCCAAACGACGGCCAAGCCGTTGGGCTTCGCGTAGGTAAGGAAGGGCGTCTCGAGGTGTACCATTCATGAGGCGGAAATTGAAGAACACCATGAGGATACGCCCGAGCATTGCTTCATCTCCGCTCTTCCGCGCCAACCGAAGCGCTTCTTCTATATATTGGGTCGGTTTCGATGTATCAGTGGTATACTTGGCGAAGAATTTTGCAAGGGCCATATTCAATTCCGCTATGAGAAGAATCATGAGCGCCTAGTTCTCGAGTACGCAATACGCTGCTGAACGCACCCTCTCCAAGAACATTGTTTGCTTTTTGACAATGTGCGATTCCTTTGGCAGCTAGTTCGGCGACCTCGGCGGCAGGAATGAGGGGCCCATAGTATTGGAACCGGTGGCATATGTATTCGCCATGAAGCTCGTCATTTCCGACTTTCTCCACCATGTTTGGGATATATTGCAGGAGATCAGACGAACCATGCAGCGTCTCCGAACTAAACTTGTCCAGGAAAATGCTGCTGTACACCGTTCGTTTGAGCTCTGCGTCATTACTAAATCCGGTCTCGTTTAGCAACCCGTGCAGGAAGACGGCAGTTATGTTGCTGAGGACAGGAAGGAGCTGGTGGACAATGCGGTCGTCGGGCTGCTCCTGGAATCCCCACCAGACGTCGACCAGGGCGCGGAAGTAGCGGCGGAGAGGCTGCACCAGTCCTTCCGATGGCGGGCGCGTCGTGCATATGTACTCCCGGATTGGCGCCAAAACCTTGAGACGCCCGCGGTCTAGATATGCCAGTGCTGTCTTGAGGAGCGTCGATCTGCACAAGTGGGGTTCCGTGTCTCGCGGGCGGCATTTTCTGAGAGGGGACTGAGTGGTGGAAGGAACGGTCTCGTCCAGCGAACTTTTCCAGGCCGTTCCGCTCCACGCATAGTCACCTATTCGGGGGCGGTTAAGACACCGTCAAGATTGGATAGTCAGTGAACAAACCAAAAGGCTCAAGGTGGGGAGATCGGTGAGCTTGGAAAGAAACTCTTCGACCGCGTTACGAGAATCCAATGGTTCCCAGGGTGTCTCCAAGTTGTCGAGGACCAGAAGTATGGGAAAGGAATCGGAAAGCTTGCGGATAATGGAGTGTAACAGATTGGTCTGCCCGAGTCCTAAGCTAGATCCAAGAGCAACGAGCAGCGTTGCCTCGGAGTTTGCTGATTCGCAGGAAACGAAATAGCGTTGAGGGTATTTTTCCATCACACCGGGATGGTTGAGTGCAGTAGTCGCGAGACTTGTCTTGCCTATTCCACCCGTGCCCAAAATCGCAATGCGTGCAGACTCTGAGAGAAGAATCGTAATAACTTGCTGGAGCTCTACTTCTCGACCATTGAATACCTTAGGACAAGGCGGCAACAGAGATAACAGGCTGCTGGAGCTAGAAACTAAGAATTAGTTTCAGCTATTTCGAGCAAGTAATTTCGTACCTGCTGCCGTAGCGAAACGAGCTTGTTTCGCTGATCTGGATTGGCGATCAATGTTTATAGAGACGTGGCATATCAGAAAAATCGCTACCAAAGAGGAGCCGTCGGAGGTGTATTCGTTAGCGAGAATCTGCGCCTGCCGATGCTCAGCATCGATTTCGAGGCCAGCCGTTGCTGCCACCACGTCCACTCCAGTTCGTATCTGCCAAGATCGAATTTGAGTGAGGAAAGCCCGCCAACAAACAATTACACTGACAGCAAAGACATCGAGAGCCTGCTTCAGGGCAGCCTTGCATTCCTCCAGCTGCGCTGTATTTTCTTGATTCTTGAATAAACGTTTGAGTTTTCCCTGATCTTGTTGCGTTCGCATAAATGACTGGAATTTTGAAGAGTCCTAAGTAAAATGAGTGAGAATGATAACGATGGCAGCTTAAATTTACTCTGTGAATCTGCCAATACTGTCGAGAATGCTGGGCGGCAAGACCCCGTTCGCATCAACGCAGAGGCGGATGATAGCGCTGATGATTTCCGATATGTCCTCTACCATTTGGGCACATTCTTCTTTATTAGTTCGTACAGACTGATCCCACGTATCAAGCACTGAAGCAAGGAGCTTTGGTGCACCACTTACCTGAACTGTGGTCAATATTAGAGCGGCGACACCAGATATCGTACGGAGAAAAGGCGTATCTAGGCCGTCGGACACTTCACGGAGGGTAGAAACGACGACGGCGACATGGTCGAAAGTTCTGCCAGCCTGAGTGTCCGTTCCGATGGTCGTCTCGTTAATTCTGAGCATCAGACAAGTCCTTGGAGGCTGTGGAAGCGCGTTGTCCGTAGACCCGCAGATTGCATGTCAACTTTGGCGCTAATCATTTTCTTAAGAGTCAAGAGTCGACTGTCCAGAAAACGAAGAGTGGTCTAGAGCAGTGCATCAGATACCTTTCCCAGCACGTGACTTTCGGACGCGTCGCCTTTTTCTTCTCCCTTAAAATCAACCTTAAATCACTAGGAGCGGGATAGAATCCTGATTTCATGTGTAACATACACACATAACTATGGTACTAAAATTTCAATCATAAATCGAGGGCAGCAACTTAAGCGAGGGTATATTTAGGGTATATAAATGACCGAGTTCAGTGCAGCAAGCCAGTGATGGATGCTGAGTCTGAGGGAGGGATTTGAGGTAAAACTGAGGTCGCAGCGAGCTCGCACATGAGAGTTTGACTGGACGCAAAATCTAACTCCTTACTTATTTTCTCCTGGCTCAAATGCTCTCCCGTATGCTCTGATCGGACTATGAGTTCCATTCCCCAATTTTATTTTGAGGCGATTTGAGTTTAAACTGGGGTCAAAGGATGATTCTTTTGCAGAGGTAGGTCGGTTATAGACTCCTAGCAAAAGGGGTAAAATGGCAGTATATCAGGGAACCATACAGCAAAGACGAGAAGCACATGTGGAATTCCGACTAGTAAGTGAACGTGGTACTAAGACTACAAGATCACACCTCAACCACAATCGGGAATCCTTCCGCGATCCAACAGCAACTGGGACTTGCATGGGTCCCAGGGCACCCATGGCTTTAATCACCGAGGTATACGTTGCGTCGGCCCCAATCTCTGATTCCAAAATCTTAATGAGGGCCCATGTGAAGCGTCCATATCGAGGAGAGGGCTGGTCCAGGTGACCCTCCCTTTGGGAAAAAGACGAGAGGCGTGGTCAACCGGTTCCTTATCTCTGGAACCTTCATTTGATTCTGCCAACTCCGCATTGAATTCCTCTGCGAGCTGAAAATCTTGGCAGGCCGCTAGCTGGACAAAGGAGGAAATA
>JARJLE010000659.1:0-22452 GCA_029289555.1 Mycena latifolia | reverse complement strand
ACCTCATTCAGTCAGTAAACCTCTGCATTCACCCGAGACTCTTGTCCGCGTGCACTGATCCATGTTCGCAGGTTATCGACTACCGTTATTGCCCCTACACCACTCCTTGCTGCCAATTTTTCATCCTATCCCGCATCGTACAACAACTCGGTCCAGCTTACTCGTGGCTCACCCCCCAATGGTTACGGTCCTCGATGTTCTTTGAAGTACGGTGCATTCATCTTTTCACAGACACGCTGTTTTCCTCCCATGCGTAAGCTATACCAATCCGAGTCTCGTCGGCCGAGCTAAGATCTAGGATTTACAGGACTAATCGCACTCGTGGTTCAGGGCGTTGGAGGTGGGCTGGCTTCGAGCGCCACAGATCTAGCTGGTGCCAACAAGGTGAGTCACCCAAAACATTCCTGTGTCCGACTCCGGATTAATCCACACTCAGGGCGCCCCATCGTCCTCGGGGGATTGTGTTTCAGTTTGGTGTGCACCACTGGCCGCAAATTAGTTCCTCGATTGGCTGACCATGATACTACGGCCAGTCGTGATCACCTTTTATTCGACCCTGGGAGTGGACTTTCTCTGGCGATACCTCTCTGACGCCCAACGCCTCGCAATGCCGTTGGACCCACACCACCGCCCTCACAATATACCTCAAAATCATGCTTGCCGCACTCGCCTTCTCCACAACCACCCTCTATACCCTCTATATTCGGTGCGCCCCAGGAACTAGTTATTTTTTCAAACACGCTGATCGCTCGACGAAGTTCGATCTACCGCATCATCGAGCTCTCGACGGGGTGGACGGGCCGCATCATCCAGACAGAGGTCTATTTCAACGTCTTGGATGGGACGATGATCGTCTTCGCCATCTACACGCTGAATGTCGCCCACCGGACGTGCTTCCGGCGCGAAAGGCAATGGCTTGATGGATTGGAGTTGAAGGAAGTCCCACCCTCTAGTTTGGGACAGTGAGCGCTTCGGCATAAATAACTCCGCATTGCAATTTGTGTTGGAGAATAACGTGTCAGCAACGACAGCCTCAGCACGCTGTAGAATCGTTTGGTTTCCTTTTATTACTCATGACACTAGAGGACAGTAGAATATTCAATTACATTTGTAGGGTATAAGACCTCGCTTTAAATCATACATCAGGCCTTCCACTTCATCTATGCATCTACATTATCTTCTGGCCCATGTTGTGTAATCGATTCCGTTCGCCATCGGAAAAGTCTGATTCATCGTTGTGTGATGGTGGTGGTCGTAGTGATACGCCGCAGGCAATGCTGCCGGATGCGCAGACATAGGCGTGACCATGGTTTGTCCCGCAGCTGCATTGGCCTGCGCGTTCCGCAGATATGTACGCTGGAAGACACGGATTCGCCGCCGCCGTACGAGCGCAAAATAACCCCTGTGACTGATAAAAACACAACTACATTCAAAATGATTCAGCTAGCTGGTTGATGGAACTTAGGGTCCGGGGAATGCTCACAGATTCCAAGGACGATCCCAAACAAGGCCACTCCGTGGCGGACTACGCTGTCGTGTCCATCGGGGAAGTTCGTGCACACGCCGCTGGATTGAGATAGCGTATGTCAGGACCGGGGACGGAACGGAACTACCGCCGTACTTATCGCAATTCGTCAGCGCCAGCGTGGTTGGGAGGAGGTCGAGAAGCACTAGACAAGCAAGTTGTAGCCTCGGACGTAGGTTATCCATGGCCCGCACGGTAGTACAACGTCGTTCAGAGAAGAGTTGTGGGCTGGGCGCCTGAGCTTCACCAATGGCAGTGCCTGGTGACAGCCGTCCAGCTATGTATGTAAATGCGGGAGCGCAGCTATACAATTCACGGGCCGCAATAGCTGTTGAAATCATGTGTCTAGCCGAAGCGGCGTGTGCTGCCCGTGCACTGACATTCGTGGAATTATTGAAACAATGTCACGTGACCATATCAGACTAGCCATGAGAGGGATAGTACATAAACGGAGAAAAATCATACCAGAAATGCCCAGCAAGCAGAAATAAAGGGAGTCGATGGCCTGGAGTAGGATGAATACCGATTAACTATTAACTAGGAATTAGGAACTTGAGCGCTAGTGCACGGTTTATATGACGTTGATTGAGTGGCTTGCGATCAGAAGATCGGGGCCGCGATACTGTCTGTGCTGTGGAGTGTGAGTCGGCGACCAAAAGAAGCAGCACTGGGAATGAAGTAATTAAGTAATTTAAACCTCACGATGGTGAGCGCAGGTAACAATCAGCATCAGCCAAGACTATTACCAAGATTCGTTCGACTCGGAGCTTCGGAGCGTCTACTCAAGCTCTTCGCAAGGACTCAATTCGAAGGACAGCTGACATCATACATTGCAAAGGAAGAACCCAAGAAAAATATGGATACACCGGGCTAAAAATACATACAACTCTACGCTGATCTAGTAGTCGAACACAGGGTTCGCATGGAGGCTGCGACGGAGCGCACGGGGCGCGCGAGTGCCCTGCATTCAAAGAAATGGGGATCATAAGCATAAATCGCGCAAGAGCCTGGAGGGGGAGACGTACGGCGGCGCGGCGTTTGCTCTTCTTGCAGGGCTTAGCGCTGGCGGACGCGGTAGGGGCGCTGGCTGATTCGGAGGCCGAAGATGCGCTGAGCTGGCTCACAACGGTGCACCCGCCAAAGCCCGCGGTGGACTTGACCGACTGGCAGAGAACAATATTAGGTGCAGGAAGCCGGGAAAAGAAGAGAGCGACGCACGAGGAGGCAGAGGTTGCCCGCCTTTCCGCCGGTGCACTTCGTGCCCGCGGGGAGGGTGAGTTTCACCTGCTCGGTGCCGGTGTCCTTGGGCGCCTGCGGTCAAGTCAGTAAACAAATAAAATAAACAGCGGGGCACGCACGGCATCGCCGTTCTTGGTCACGCTGGCCGCGACGAACTTCTTCCCGGTGCCCGTGGGATCAACGAGCACTGAGACGGAGCGCGAGCCATCGGCACCGCTGAAACAATATTGATTAGCTCAAATGCCGGAACTTAGAAGTCTAGAACGCACGCATTGTAGTTGGTGATGTTGAGCATGACGCTCCCGTCCGCCTCAGCTGGGACTGCGGTAGACTTGTCAATGCTCGAGGCAATGTTGACGCTCCCGCAGGGTGCGTTGGTGGAGGGTCGCTGGACGTCGCTCCGCGCCGGAAGACCAGAGACACCTAGTGCAGGAGAGGGCATGGCGTGTGCGTGCACCTGAAGGGCGAGGGCCAGGGCAATAGCAGCGGACGTGAAGACGTTGGAGAACATCATAGCAGTTGTTGGTTGGAGAGGAAGATAAGTTGAAAGTCAATGAAAGTGGTCGTGAGAGTGCTCTAAAGATTGAAAGAGGAAAAAGAAAGGGAAGGAACCGGTCCTAGGTGCTCGGGGAGTGGGTGACGGGGAAGTGAGGTAACACTCTGGTGAGTGCATGGCTTTATAGTGCGGCAACAGTGGCCACCGTATGGCCACAATGCGGTGAGAACAATGGCCGTTGACGTTGTACTTGTTTGGCATATCAATGCTCGCATCCTCTTTAGGAAATTGGTCCTTGTCCTTTTGTTCGGTCAACAAAGTCTTGTATTCAGTTGCTTTGTACGTCAAGGGATGTCAAAGCTACGGGAATAATGGAGGATTCATAAACGGACGCATGATCGACTCCAAAGCAATATTGCCTCGACGTTCAACCTCATCAAGTAGTACTGGGAGCTCGTTAAAAATCCGTATCCTGTTAGTATATATTGCCGTCGGGTTATCCAATTGTTTCCAGGAGAGTAATAAAATCTTGTACGACGGGCACTTACGACACCGACACCTCAAAGGGGAGGCGGTTTCCTATAATGTAAACAATGTAAACAAAGAGTTGACAGATCAAACTTTGATGGCGCATCAATATTAATGGCGGCCTGCTTACAAGACATGCCTTCGCTACGCTCCGGCAATTGTACTTTAAACACATGTGCAGGGACTGTGAGCACGCATCAATTCATTGTGTATGTACATCGATCGGAGGGCATGTGTGGAATAAAGTCGTGTTCAAAAACCCCACCGTCGTCGAGATCCCCGATGATGGTCCAGTGTTCGCAGGGAAGACTCGGAGTTCCCATTGTACACCGAATCGAACGTTGCGAGCACTAAATATGTAAATCAAAAGTGGAGAGTCGTCAGGAAAAACGTGCCTGCGAAGTTCATACGTAGAAAATCTCAGTGAATACAGTCTTCGCCGACGGTCGAAACACAGTCTGTAGCGAGCTTGAGGGTACATGCAAGGCGGAAGTTATTGATGGTTTGCAGGTTCCATTTGAACAGGTCTGACAGCCAGGACACGTCAGAATATTTGAACGAGGTAATATTCGGCTCGAAGGTATGCCACTGCCCGAAAATGAAGGATATCCGCAACGACAGGTGGAGATATTGTTTTGGTCGACGCCTTGACAGTGGTGAGACGGACGCAGACTGAAGCAGCAAGGATAGATTAGGATGAGCCCGGGAGAAGGAAGGTGAAGGAGGGATTGAACGAAAGGGATATAAGTAGTGTTGTCAGGGTTGAGGGCCCAAACCTAAGCTCGACCCAAGCCCGGGCTTTTGAGCTTGATCGACCCGAAGTAGGGCCCAGGTAAAGCTCAGGATCGGGCTCAGAAATTCGGCAGGCCCGCGACCCGAGCTTGGGCCCAGGTCTCGCCGTGCAACAAATTCCTTGAATATAAGTGAGTTTGCGAATACTCACAACATATTGGAATCTCTTTTGGGTGCTCTCTGGTCTTCCATTCATTTTACCTGTGTTATTGAGTTCCGGTGGGTGGTACGGAAAATCCCGGAGTTTTCGATGGACTTCCAGATTTATTCAGCACCTTCGAAAGAGCGATTAGGGCCATTGAAACTATGCCTTCATGGAGTCAATCTTATAGTTAATAGGCTCTTCTAGCACTCAAAAAATTTGCCTCGCCACAGTGGAAAGGACAATTGAACCAAGCCCGACCCGACCCGACTCAAGCCCGGCCCAACCCTGACAACACTAGATCTAAGTCGTAGGTCTTTTATACAGTCCAGCAGGAGTACGTGGCTGCAGTTCAAGAAGTCTATTGGCCCGCGCTGCAGTGAGAAAATAGACTCCACTGGCATTTCGGGAATTTTGAACAGCACACGACAGCTATTGCGTTGGCATGCACCTCTGTTCACGTCGATCGTCCACATCGGTACCAACTTCCAGAGTTTCCGGTCCGTCGGCGGACCGAACTCCATGTGCAAGCAGCGGAAAGTGCAGGCATTGTGCGAATATGACCTACGAGTTACTGCGTAAGGCTGTAATCGCGCGGGCCTCGCCTGTTCTCGTCCAGATTGTGAATCAGGTAACTAAAGGTCTGCAGCTCAGCCTCGCCGCGGTCCAGTGTGAATTGTGGAAGCAGCGGAATATATTGGGAAAGTCCGAATAAAACTTCAAATGGGGAAATATCGTTGCTGTGTCAGGGCCGTCGGCTGAGGCGGTCTAGCGACCGGGGCCTTTGGGCATGCAGCATGAATGGGGATTAAACAAAGAGGTGCAAACGAAAGCCGTCCATAAGAGAACGAATAATTGTTGCGCCTTTTTGTTCACTTCGTTTCCTATTTCGTACTTGACAGATCCTCAATTAGTGACTGTCGCGGATACAGTTCCCAGAATTGTCCTCGACGCTGTCCTCGTTTCTTTCATTTCCAGCCCGGGGCGGCCAAAGCGGCTCTTGAGCTCAGTACATGTATATAGCAACCGAGACCTCAGCTGACCATTGCCGGACCGAAGTTTCCCTCCACTTCCATGGCTAATCGCACTCAGGCCTCGTACCCAAGCGGAGGGGACTCGATTTCCCAAGATTACTGCCACCTCCGCGCCGCTCTCGACCAGAACCCCCAGCTGCACTCGATCCTCGCGATAGCCTTGGTATTTTTCAAGGCACCCTCGCCACTGCAAATCGCGCACGTCCTCGACGTCCCATGGGAAGACGTTCAGCAGAGCCTCCAATTCGCACCAGGGCTCCTCGACCCTCCGGCGCGCTACCACTCGGACATCCTCATCTCGGACCAGCTGCGAGGCTTGCTCCTCGACCCCGCCTGCACAGCGACGTGCGTGGACCTCCGCAGATGGCACGCATTCGTAGCTGTGTGGTGCTTGGAGAGCAGCAGCAGCAAGTTCGACGCACGGTGAGCAGCGCGCCGGGGCGGTCCACCTGAATTTTATGGCATGTCTTCCCAGTGACATATTCTACGCGAGCGATTTTTGGGCGCAGCACGTATGCAGCGCGCGGCCCTCGCAGGCGATCTGGGACGCCCTGCGACGGTCGCCCGTCCCTTGCCGGCTCACCTCGCACGCGATGCTGCCACAGGTGATTGCTTGGCTCGAGGTGCGTCCCTTGTGATGCCCCTGCCATTAATTACTTACCTCTGAAAAGACCGTGGATGTCGAGGACACGCGAGAGCTGATCGCGATTTATCGCACCACGTACGTATACCGCCAGACGGCGGCCGCGCTTACAGGCGGCCTGCGCGTGGAGATCATGGGCGGCTTGATGACCATACGAATTTGACCCTGGCCGGGGATAAATGCCGTTTGATATATGCATAATCAAACACCGCCTACCACGGATCCTGACGTGCGCCGCCGCTGATCGATGGAGGAGCCCGAGAGCGTTTAGGTCGTCGCAAGGTCCCTGTAACAGTAAAAATTCAACGCTTCGAATAAGATATGGAAGAACAAAGGAATACCCGAAATCAGTTCCACTATTGTCTGACAGTTCAGCTGTTTATGATATCTGCCGCGTCCTGTCCGTCCAGAAAAAAATAACTCTAGTTCGGCCCGACGAAGCGCGAGGGTTTGAGCGGTCGGGCGTAGCCCCGCAGCAGATACCAGTGCTGCCTTTTTTTCGAATGCGTAATCTTGCGAGCTGTAGCGAGATTCCAGCATTGCAAGGAAATACCGGGTGTGAAGCCGAGGCTGATCGTAGAACCCGAAGTGTATTGGTGACAGCTGCTGAGACACGGCTGCAGCTGTTCCCTTGGGGACGATTAAACGTCTAATCAGCGTTCGAATGCACGAGAGAGAGCTCAGAGTCCAGGGGCACTTCATTGAGTCCGAGAGTCGATTATAACGGGTCCACAGCATTCAAGTCGATTTCCTCCTCAGATCTAGGAGTCCTGACAGGTCCTGACCACTGAGCGAGTGAGGGGCATTTCGATTCTTAAAGAGGTGAGCCACATTCGGAGCAGGGAGTGCGTCCATCTCTGTCCATCTGCCATCTCTGTCCATCTGCTAGGGTAAATGCACAAAACAATAACGGAAGCAAAACAGTCTAAACAGACGAACGTAAGAATGTGGCTGGTGAGCCTCACTGTCAGAATGAATGCTGTGGTTCAACAAGCGCGGTAAGAGGTATGAGCTTCATCTATTGAAGCGTCTGTCCACGAGAGACTAATGCGGTGGTGGATTGGGAAGGAACTCGGTCACGCCACGTGACTCACGTTACTATCGGATAAAGCCGCCGGCGGAGTTTGAAACTTCTTGACACTGACCACTCTCAAGGCACACCGCCTAAGATCTTGTCGAAGACATCGGTATCTTTCGCCGGAACAAGAATGGAGCTTTCTCGGACGTGCCGAACCAACAAGCGAGGGGAATTATTACGGCGAGGAGGATTCGAGACATTTGTGGAAGCTTTAAAATGGATTCACGAATATCCGGTGGCATTCAAGACGTTCACGCATGATCTCTTGGATATTTACCCCTGGATTCGAAGCTCTGACGTCGTAATATAGACCAAAGTGAGGTAAGGTCTATGTTGGATTTGACACGTTTAACAAGACGTCCTCACTTGGTATCATAGCACTAACTCCCTCCGCCGTGTTTCTGGGTCCTGCGGAACCGCGACCGACTCGGGATTTGATCTCAAGATGTGATTAAACATAACACCGGCACCACGACAAAAATCTGCCTTAGGCGCCCCAGCTGAGTCGTGATGGGTTTCAGGTCGGAATCCCAGAGAGTCGAACTCCAGGAGGACTGGGAGCTCAAGCCCCATGTCGTTCTCACATCAATCCCCCTGACATTCACCGCTATCGCCGTCGGATATGGCTCCACCCTGACATCTAACGCGCGCTCGCTGTGCGCTGATATCCCAATCTGTTCTTCATATTTTTGCTAATTCGACATCAGGGACCATGCGTTCTCCCGCGCCTCTGCATACGATTGCCGGGTGCTCTGGGGTGAATCAACTAGAACTTGTTCAATTATAATTGCCCCGATCTGTTTGTCAGCTCCGGCTCTTTCGTATAAAAGCAGCAGATTCATTCTAAATTCGCGGAGACTCTAGCCCCTCGCTGTACAACCATGCAGTGTTCTTTGCGCACCCCATTATACTCTCTCTTCGGCTTGATAATCTCGCTTTTATCCCACTCAGTGTACGGTATAGCCCAACTCGATGCCCGGGCCTCCGTCCCTGGCACTTGGTCCCTCGTTCAGAAGGGGTATGTTTCATTCTTCATTGCGAGCGGCACACTCCCTCAATATTTCCAGAACCACCGGCGTAAGTGGGATGCAGCTCGCAGTCGTCTCAGAGACCAAAGCAATTATTTACGATAAAGTGTACGAGTCGTGCTTTTATCTATGGGGCTCACGAGCTAAACCGTGCCCTGACAGCGAGCATAATGCTCTGACCGTCAACGGCCATGTTGCTTGGGCTGTTGAATTGGACCTCAACACCCAACAGGTCCGTGCTCTGAACCCATTGAGCAACTCGTGGTGCGCCACGGGTAGCTTTATCGGTAATGGAACCTTGATCAACTCGGGAGGAAATCCCGTTGTTATTACTGGTACGCCCTTCGCGTTCATGACGTCCAATCAAAAATAACCGCATTCTAGGCGCCAATGGGCTGCAGGGACTCCGCCTCTTCACGCCTTGTACAGACGGAACTTGCGATGTCTACGAGAACCCGACTCGAATTCGTTTGTCCTCCGCTAGGTGGTATCCGTCGTCGGTGAGATTTCATTTCAGTTAATTGATCGACACGGTCCTGGATGACCGAACGTACCGTAATCAGGTACGAATTGAAGATGGAAGTATAATTATCTTCGGAGGGTCGTTTTCCGGCGGGTGAGTCGGATCGCAGAAATGCCGCTGTTGATGATTGACATTCTGAATGGAAAAGATTCATCAACAGTGCCGGTACGCCACAACAAAGGTGAAACATCGTTTTTCAATTAACTTACCGCTTTGTCGTCATCCAGGTATGAACAACCCGTCGTATGAATTCTATCCTCCCAAGAACATAAACGGTTACCTTCGGTGTTGCGTCCCACCGTTTGATACTGATCTGCTCTAATACAGGATTCAACGGGTTGAAAATACCAAGCAAGTTCCTGACAGACACCTTGAACGGGAATCACTTCCCCAACCTCGTGTATCTTCCTGATGGAACTCTGTTCGTGTCTGCCAACCAAGCCGCTATGATTTTGAACTGGAAGACCAACACGGAGACGCGTCTGCCGGGGATCCCGAACGGAGTCCGCATCAGGTATTTGTCCATTTCGAGGGTTTTCTGACCACGCGCTCATGTTTCTAGTTCCCCCTTTTCCGCGGGACATGTTCTACTGCCTCTAAGCCCCGCAAATAACTATACTCCTGAAATCATGATCTGCGGGGGATCAACTGTCAGCGATAAGGTGTCGGCGTCTTCCATTTCTTCTCAGGCAGCTACATCCAACCAATGCATCCGAATGGTCCTAAACACCGCTGGAATCGCCGCTGGCTGGAAGGTGGAGACCATGCCCCAAGGTCGGATCATGGTCGATATGGTGCTGCTCCCCGATGGGCGTGTAATGCTTGTGAATGGGTAAGCCGCTGTTGGTGATAATTCAATCACGCAGAACTGATAAATGTGGTTTGCAGTGCCATGACGGGCGTTGCAGGATACGGAAATGTAAGATGCCTTTCATGGTTGCTTCTTGCCTGACGACTAATAAGTGTCTCAGGTAGGCAATCAAGTCGGGCAGAGCAACGCCGACAATCCTGCGTTCACTCCGGTTATCTATGACCCTGCGGCACCGGCAGGCAGCCGCTTTTCATCGGCCGGTCTTGTGGCGTCTACAATCCCGAGACTGTATCATTCCACGGCGAGTCTCACGCCAAATGGAACTGTCATGCTCGGTGCGTAGATTGATATTACTTCGTCAGATAATCCGATCCGAGTTTCACCCCAGCTGGATCTAACCCAAATAATGATGTTACTACCGTCAAGTATCCTACTGAATATCGGCAAGTGTTACTCAGTTTCCGCGAGCGAATACCAGGAGCTCATATTGGTCGCATAGACTGGAATTTTACTCCCCACCTTACATGAATGTTGCTCGGCCATCGTACACCGGACTGCCAGCAACAATCAATTATAATGTAACATTCAACCTCGCCGTTACTCTTCCCGCAAACACCGTCAACGTCACGGGTATGTGGCTGTAGAACAATCATCATGAAATGGCATTTACTTATTATTCCATTCAGTGGCTCTTATGGATCTTGGGTTTGCAACCCATGGCGTCCACATGGACCAGCGCTTGGTGCAGCTGGTGTCAACCTTGTCAGCTGACAAAAAGACGCTTACTGTCAAGGCCCCCCCTACCGCCGCCATCTATCCCCCTGGACCGGCCTACCTCTACGTCGTTACTAACACGGGCGCCCCGAGTTTTGGCCACAAGACTATCGTAGGCACGGGTGCCTCACCCCCAGTGAATCAGGCCGCTATTGCCAAGTAGGTCTAGTCGTCCCGTGTCTATGACTTAACTCAAATTATTTGCAGCATGCTTGCTTCGACTTCTGGGCCGTCTGTGGTGCCAGCATTCCAGGCCATGGCCCCAACCTCGGGGGAAGGCAGTGATGTTGCAACCGCAGTTATCCCGGCTCCTTGATTCCTTGATTTTCTCCCGGAAATCCATATGGACCACTATACCTTTTACGGACCTCCCTTGTTTTTCCTTCCTCTCTCCTTCTAGTTGTACTCATTTATCCGTCTGGACTTAAACCACGCCTCAGGCCGCGATTCTTAGCTTTGATAATCTTTTCGGGATCACTGCGATGTTGTATCCTGGGACAATCTCAGCATTATATTTAATCGAGCCGTATGAATGAACATTAAGCAAGACAAATATGGAAGTCAGTTAAAATACGCGCGTCACAGACCCGCAAGCCCAGTCCCAGTCGAGTTGAAAGATGAGCTCTTCAGGAGTCTCAGACTGAGCCCGATTCTCTCATCATCCCAGCCGTAGCTGCAAGCTAGTCCGATACTTCGCGCCGTCTTGCTTGGTAGGTTGATAGCAAACTCGCCCACTGAACCTCATCGCTCTGAATTTGCTGGTGGGGGAGAGTCAGAAGTCGCTATCAGAGAAGTTCGTCCTTACCTCTAGCCAGGCAATAATCTCGGGCAAGTCCTCGGGGTCAACCGGGATCTCAGACTGCGTGAGGGCATCGCAGAGATCTTCCGATGGACTGGAATGGCAGACATGATACACCCAAGAATCGGACGCGTAGAAAATGTCCCTAGGAGAGAGTGTGTTAAGAGACAAAACTTCACCAAAATTAGCGACGTGCTTTGAACCGCCCTTCGGCCCTACCAGACACCACCGGGCCACCATATTGTGGTATGTCGCGGAATCGATGGAAGCTATTCCACTTGCACGACACGCAATTCGCTCAAGATCCGCAATACATCTCGTCTTCCCGTCATCAGAGTCGAGCCCATCGAGATAAGACGATATCGGCTCCCATATTGCTCGGACTTCGTCCTCAGCGAGTTCAAGGACGCGCGCCAGTTGCTTGATGCTTGGTGGTTTTTGAAAAACTCCGTAGACACCTAGAATTGGCAGGAGGCACTCGAAATCGTCCTCAGCGATTCTTCTAACGTTCTCCGGGATCGTGGGGTAAATATCCGCGGCCTCCTCAGCAGTGTATGCTGGCGGCTGAGCTGAGTTTCGCTCGCTCCGGTGGCGCAAAATATGGATTATATTTTCATGAGTCCTCATGTGCATTTGCATCTGTGTGGTAATGTTCAGAATTGAAGCTATTCAAAATTATCCCCAACACACCTCAAACACTTCGCGCGCTAGCTTTATCCGTGCTCGATAATCCTGGATTTTGGACGCATCGTCTGCGGCCCCAAATAGCCGAAGGAAGGCATTTCGCCTGAGATGTTCCTGAAGGTAATTTTGGATCGTTTGAAGTACGCTGTAGGACACATTTCAGCCGCCGTGGACGTCGTTCAAACCATTGTTTATATACCCCGTGAATTCTCTGACGCCTTGTTCCAGCTCGACAGAATGTGTCCGGACCTGTGCCATAGCCTGGACCAGAATGAACGTATCATGTGCGAGCTGCACGAAAGCCTTCGTGTTCTCCTTAAGTTGCTAAAACACGCATGAGGGGATAATCAAAATTTGGGGACCAGCTACGCACTTGGATAGTAGTTACTATTGCAGCTGCGAGCAGAATTATTGGCTGGATGTAAGGGACTCCGGCGAGCTGTACTACACCCGCCATTGTGTTGAGGCTGGTGATAATGGCGCTTAATGGGCTCAGGACAATACTCGCTGGGTTGCGAGAGGAAAATAAGTGCATCCACTATACAATTGATAGATTCTGTGGTAGTAAGACAGCTGTTTGAGTACTAGTAGACAAAGCTGAGCTCGAGGGGGACTCACATGAATTAAAATCCCGCTGGGGGATTCTCAGGTGTATGGTGGATTTCGTTGGGGAGAGGGCGAGGACTTTCTCCAGCAGACCTACCTTCTTATGCACGACGTTCAAGTGAGGCACGTCGGGCATGAGGCGAAACTGCGAGCTCCGTGACAAAGAGGATGCAAGATCGACCTCTCGTTCACGGCGTGGCAAGCTAAATTCAGTCTTTGCCAAGCTGAAAAACGCATGATTCGCTTCCAGAAAGTGATCACCGCGAGATGTAGGAGCTATACTCGCATACTCAGGCCAGGGTGCGAATTCAGGCTACGATCAGAATAGACAGTACGGGCCTTCTGAACCTGAAGTCAATGTTTCCTGGCCCAGCTCTCGAATTATGGAGTTCCAGGTCGGTGAAAACGTGTGAGTTCCCCGGGTAGGACCGGGAAGTTGGGGTGCGGAGAAAGCCGGAACAAATCATAGACATCAAATCAGCATCAAATGGCAAGCAAGGTCAAGCATTTCTTCGGGCTTTTAAGATTTCGCCTGCCGCCCAAAGGGGAAGTGGCGTGTCATATTACTGTCACTTGTCGGCTCTCTTCCTCTTGCCACCACCACCCCCAGCGTGCCCCTCGTCCATACCCCTCGCATCTCGCACCCCGCACTCCGGCTAGCGCCGCCATCAAGCCCCCTCACTCTCAACGCTGGTTCATACCACTGTCGTTCCGTGTGTGCGTCCGGCCGCTACTGGTACGTCATCTCGCAGCTAGACGGGCGACGAGGAGTGAGGATTGTGGCGCGACCTGCGCCCGCTTGCGCACACTGCTCGGTGCGGACAGTGACAACGCCGCCGGACCTCGCTGCTCAATGCACCGCTGCCGACGCGCTGCTGCCGACGCGCCGCACCGCAGGCCCCCGCTGCGGACACACCCCTCGGGCCTCTGTCCCGCTTTCGCCATCCCGTGAATCCGCGCGCGCTCCGTCCAAGATGCCTCGCACATTTGTTGTTGGTAGACGTCGTGTACATACTACTGTTTAATTTGTAGAAAATTGCAGTACATTTCAATTTTATATTCTCTCCCTCTACTTGAGGGCCTTCATTTTTTCCGCTCTACTCTTAGTCTCACACACAGCCCATCTTGACATCCCGTTCCGGGAACCCTGTCATGAGGGTCTGGGCCGTAGCCAGCTACTTAATCGAGCATGTGCGTCTTGATTTTCGACTTTTTTGAGGTCTTGTTTAGGTACCTATCAATCCTTCGCTTGCAAACTTTGGAGAGAGAGTTTTAGCTAATCGTAATTCAACAACCTCAGAATATTCTCAGATTTATTGGTGCCGGAATTCCATTGCAATGAAGGTCGGAAAGTGCTGAGGTCCTAGTTGGTGGCTGCGACGACCAGCAATTTTGGTGATGGAAAAACCGGGGTCCCGATGCGAGACACACATGGCATGTTCGGCTAACTAGCTGCGGCCCAGAGCCGGTTCTCGGAACGGGATGTCGTGAGGGGATGTGTACGAGATCTTTCATTTGAAGCTTCGACATTACCCAGCGAAGACAAATAACACGCCCCTTTCTCCTTTAATCCCGGCGTTCTGGCTGCCACCACGAAGAAACCCCCGGAAAATGCAAAGCACGCAGTCTGAGATCTTGTTTACTTGGTTGACAAAGCTCTATCAGCAAGATCTTACGAGGACGGACTGGAGTTCCTCGATATGGGGTCGACCAAGGGCCGAGGCCCGACAGCTTCTCCAGTCGACTGTCGTGGACTCTTGGCCCGGGGCTCAAGAATTCCGCCATAGGCCACTGATCCAGAACGCAGGGTGCAAAGCACAGCACGACCACCAGCTGCGTCGGACTTTCGCCACAAGTCTCTCCAAGCTTCGTCCGAACAGGATGGCCTTCAGGCAGACTCCATGATGAGCTGAAGGCTTGCGAGAGCCCACACAGGACGGTCCGACAATAGCGCGATGACAGGCGGGCGCCTCTGAATTATTTTCCGCAAACACCAAATAATGCTGTTATTCGCCTGAGACCAAGGCACGTCTTCATCGATTGCCCGCCCCCTTGCAAAACCAGGGTCAATTCTCGTGCAGGGCTGCGGCCTGGGGGCATCTAGTCAAATAACGTTGTCCCCCAAGACCCAGACAGAGCCTCTTTCAAACAAAACTCATTCTGGGGGCCCTGGCGATAAGCTGTATGGCGGACCCGCGGAATGTTTTCGACACGTAACTCGACGCTATCTATACACGTGTACCTAGCTCCTGACGTTACTGGGAATTTACGCCACCCGGTGGCTGACGCGATTGGAGAAGTAGAGCCCGCAATCCTCCGACATGCACGCAACATATACGATCATGGAGGCGCAAACATGTTTTCTCGACGTCTGCGGGGTCTATTCATGATTTGCTTCGACTACCAGCCGCATATATTGTTCACTCTTTCCAGCCAAGTCTAAACTCAGTGGACAACTTACGATCCCACCGACACGTTTTCTTCCCACACATAATCAGATTACTGCTCAATTTGCGGGATATGAAGGAAGATCAATCCATATCCATGCAATCCGATGGCGTCGTGGAAAGTGCACATCGAGGTTTATCGTTGCCGGAAGGCTGCTACTTCTCGAATCGCAATCCGGTTGTAAGCCGGACAGCATGCATGTTGCCATGAGGTAGGTGCGAACGGCAGTCGAGCCGGAACTTCAGGTCAGATACGCCAAATATTCCTCTCAGTCTCGAGCTCAGCCCGAGAATGGGCAAACAGTGGAATCCGCTCCTAAATCTTCTATCCCAAAATGACATAATATCAATATTTTGTTACGCACTAAATGAGATCCAACGCTTGTGCAACTTACTGCTCCGAGAGATCCACGCTCGTCTAATTATCCCACGCCCGGACAGCTTCCCTTGCATCAATATAGCGGAAATTAACGTGTCCCTGGGACCTCCGCGTCGTTAAGGTTCGGGTTCAATTGACGCTCCAGACGGCGGCTAGAACTTCCCACGTGCATTGATTCAACATCGACCTCCGATCAGTTGGAACTTCGCAACAAATGGTTTTACAGCATTAACCTGAATCCGTATATATATCCAGGATAGAACGTCTCACTTCTCAGCTGCTGGCCTTTCACCTACTCTTATGGCAACTCGCGATTGGCTTCCTCTGGACTTGACGTCTCGTGCAATTTCTGCATCGGAGGCCGCCGCGGATCTACGCGGGTAAATTCCTTGCATCCCCTGCTGCGCTGCGCGGTCTAACATATGGAAACAGGTCCCTTCCGGCAGATTTCTTCAAGGATGAGGCGCTCAAATCGAAGTTTGAAGCCTTCGAATCCTCGATTTCCGCACTTCGGAGGGCTGTCGTTGTACGCACAACTCTGCTGATCATTTACTACCTCTCGCTTCCTTCAATTTCAGCCATCCAATTCTATTGAAGGGAGTCATCCCTCTCCTGGTACGAGTCGCTCCTACCTGACGTTCAAGTTCCTGACGAGGCCTCCACATTTTCTCCAGCGATCAAGCTGCTGGCACAGCGCGCGCATAATACCCTCTGGACGAGCTCCCCCTCTCTGCCATCCGGACAGCCCACAAGAGCAGGCTGGAGGAGCTCGCCGCGACCGACGAAGATGGCGAACCCAGCCCTGAAGTATACCTCGCGTTGTACAAGCTTCTGCAGTTGTATCAAGACCCGAAGGGCGACCCCGAATACGTGAGGCTAATCCAGCTTCGTCTTCCCATGCTCCGCTGACGCATTTCGGAGTAGCGCCAATTGAAGAAACGGTTCCTCACCCTCGAGCGTACCTTGAGCGGTGGATCGGGCGGAATGACTTCGAATAACATTAATGTGAGCCATCCATTTCAGTAACGCTCATACGTACTGAACTGGTGTTAAAATTAGGGAGTGACACCTGTTCCGGCTGCTCTCTTATCTCATGCGGCTCCGACGACGGCGCACTACGGAGGCCGTGGAAGCGCCAGGACCGACAGTGGCGGGGGACGTTCATATCCAGGTCTCCCAAGCTCTAACGGCAAGAAGGCGAGTCACCCAGCGGTGAAGGCGGAGAAGTGCTCCCTCATGTCCCGCCTGCGCTTTCACTGAAGGCGCGATGACCGATTTTTCATCACGATGTGTTGTATACTATGTCTAGAGTTTGGGTAACATAATGATTGAACCAGTTGACCTGGATTTCTGAATGCATGTCAATGATTATATATCACTTGTGCGATTTAAGTGTGCGGAGTGAGGGAGGGAACCTCAGGTCTGCGGGCAGGCAGTTGAAACTCTCGGCATCCAACTAACTTCTGGAAGAAATGTTAATTTCCATCATAAGCACAGGGGAGGGAGCCAGCGTGTCTTGACGTTTGCCTATGCTCGCTTCACAGCATTCTTGTTAGTCCAATGCGCTACGGTGAGTACCGCACGAACACAGCAGGTGGGTCGTATTTACATAAAAAGCAAAAATGCGCCGCGACTAAAATGGGCAGGAGAGAAATTAATGAAATGCCACTACTGTATGCTGGCCGCCCATAGATAACGGGGTTCCAGGCGGACAAGCCACCCAGTACTCGAAAGGCATTGAATGCAATCATTCATTTTCTTTTTTGGTGGGCTTCAGATGCGCCACGACCTGTATCACTGGCGTCGTACATAGATAATGAGTCAACTTAACAGTCTCCCTGTAAATGCCCGCTTTATATCCACACCAATGGAGCGAAATTATCTCCACTCGCGCGGTCCCTAGAGCGAAGAGCAACCTGTCGGCTTTCATTAAGATTAGTCAAATTCTGCTCCGCCTGAGCGGCAAAGAGGCGGTAAACGCAAATTGAACGTGGCTGGCCAAGTAGTTTCGCACTAAGGCCTTCGCATGTACAGAGAGAACGCGATGAGCCACTACCGAAATAAAACAACACAAACCATGAACTTGAGTTTTATTGGCGAACGCCTAATAAAACAGGAGACCTTTGAACTGTTGAACGCCATCTTCACCACTGCTGAAACGCGAAAAGCACGTTGTAATTTCGATATCAATGTGCGAAGCGCGTGGCCACGGCAGGTCCCAGGACGAAACTTGTTCAACGTTACCTGACCTCACTCTTATTTATTGGCTGAATCCCGAGTGGTCGCTGGACTTCCCATTGACGGGTCGTGATAGTAGGATCCATTTAACAGTTCGCTAAGTCTTTCCATCTCACGGCGTTTTTGCCCTGCCGTCGGGCTCAGGTCGGCGCGGTCGAAATCGATGATAGCCGCATGTCCCGTTTCGGTGATCATCAAGTTTTCTGGACGGATATCGTGGTGGCGCACCCCAGCACGATAGATGTATTCAAGGATGGCGAGAAATTGCGAACTGGCAAGATATGGATGAGACAAAAGCCTGGAAAGAAGAGTTAGGGCACCGTTTTACAAATGATGCAAAATCTTCGACGTTCTCTGAGCGCATAATTTTCGTCCCGCGCTACTCGTCCCTCCGCCCGTTCACCGCGCCATCACCAGATAATTATTGGCTCCCAATCTGGTGCCTTTGGCATGAGGAGGAGGTTGGTTGCCAGGGCGAGGCAAATAGTGGAAGTGGTAGTTGTAGAATGTTGCCACGTCGATGGCATCAACAAATGTGGCTCCTTCAGCTGGCCGACTAGATTGTGGAATTGATTCGCTCGGAAGAGGAAGAGAGAGTCCTCTGGTGGATATAGATGCCAAGTGTTCCGAAGGAACGTTAGAAATATCGTTCGCCAGGAGAGCCATCGGTTTGACGTGGCGCAAAAGATTCTCATCGAGGTGTTTGTTGTAGAAAGCACGAGGTGGCACAGTAAGTTCGGGACAAAGTGATGGAGATTCCGGAGATTGGATAAGGCTAGGAGGGTTCCAGTCGAAGGTCTCGCTTAGTTCGGGGGTAGCAAGCTGTGCCACAGACATGAGAGTGAGCGCCAAAGTGGTTCATGTGGTTTGCAGCTGATCCGCTTCGGCACAAATGATAGGCGAGGGTCAGTACGGCATCCGAAACTACTGAGACCGACGATGGGCGTTCTGGAGTTCTTCAAGAAATGAGGAATTTGGAGCCGCGCTGTAAACATTGAAACAGCCCGACCCGGTCGAATCTTTGGTGTCCAGCGCCATTTTGAATGGTAACGTCCCATACACTGAATGTACGTAATTCATTAATTTTCTTTTTTGGTATCGGTGGCGTGAATAATGTTACAGTGTCAGGCCCCCGGTCACTCACCCATAGGTCGGTCCGCCGCTGGCCCAAAATTTCCGTTGATTTACCTTACTATTTTGCCCTTCAGGTCGTTGATTTACCTTACAGCGGACCGAATAAATACTATTTTCCGCTATTTTTTCGCCGTTTTCTGGCCGCGCGCCCTCCTTTAGCCTTCTCCGCACTCCATGCCTTCTGCTGCTGGTTGGCATCACCACCGAAAACTGACTCAAACTGACACAATCCTCCACTCAACCCACAAGTCTAAAAAAATAATTCAGGCTCCGCCTGATTTACTTTACAGCGGACCCAGGTGGCCGGTTTCCGCGTTGATTTACCTTAAAAACGGGACCCAAAATTCCCAAAAATTTCTGTTGATTTACCTTACAGGCGGAACGACCTATGGGTGAGTGACCGGGGGCCTACAGTGTCAATCGGAGAGTCTCCCTGTAACCGCCCGCTTCATATCCGCACGATTGGTTCAGGGCAACAAATATTACACCCGGAGAAGATCGCATTCACGCAGATTAGCCAGATTCCGATCCGTCTGAGCAGCAAAGACGCAGTAAACGTAAATTTAACGTGTCTGGGTACGCACTTGGGCCCAGCAATGTCCTGGCTATGAATTGAGCGATTGAGCCACTACCTAAAGTTGAACATCAGTTCTGTGAATTTTTAAATCATTGACGAAAGCATGAGAGAAAGAAAGAATGTAGAGCTTTGCACCCTTGCTGTATTCCATTCTCTCAGCACCGCTGAAACGCAAAAAGGGTGGTGTATGCGGAAAGAGGATTGATGTTTCGGTTGGTCCGCAGCATGCCGGCAAACCGGCACAGCATCGGCGCTAAGTTTGGCGTTAATCATGTCAGGTCCTGGATGAAGAAAGAGCACCCGAACAACACCCGAACGGTCTCTTCCCGACCTCCACCATGAGCTTGAGGAACCAGAAACGACGCGCTGAGAGAGCTAAAGCAGCGGAAGCAGTCAAAGCGTCCTTTGCCCAGGAGGAAAAGCGCGCGGGCCTCCTTGTGACTGATGAGCTAGAGAAGGCGCTCGCAGAGTGCAAGGCGCTCGTGGAGCGCATTGCGCGCGATTGCAGGGCGCAAAACCGGCGATTTAGGTGCGTGTTGGGTCGTGGCTATAGGAGCGCGCGCGCTGACGCCGGGTCCCAGGGATGTGGAGTTCGATCTCGAGAACGACAAAGAGCGGTACGGGCGCTGGTGATGCCCTTGTGTCAGCTTCTGATCGCACGGACCCCAGCTGCCTTTTCGGTCTTTCCAAGGAGAACGCCGAGTACTCGCCGTCCGACGTGCAGCGTGTCACCAAGATATTCAAAGACCCGTCGTTTTTCCGTCGAGGGAGCAGACTCGAATGACATCGTCCAAGGCCGGCTCGGCGACTGCTGGTTCTTGTCAGCCTTGGCGACAATGTCCACGTCCAAGGGCCTGATAGAGAAGTTTTGTGTCGCTCGCGATGAAAAGGTCGGCGTGTATGGGTGGATATTCTTCCGTGATTCCAGCTGGGTCACAGTCATCATTGATGAGTGAGCCGCATATCCTCTTCGTTGCATTTACGTGCTGAGATGCATACGTGCAGCCTTCTGTTCACGTCGATCCCCAAATTCGAGGAGCTCACGCCTTCGGAGCAGGCGCTGTATCACCGCGACAAGACCCTCTACAACGCATCTGCGCGGATCGGCGGTAAAAGTCTGTATTTTGCGCGCTCTGGTACAGAAGGCGAGACGTGGGTGCCGCTGATTGAGAAGGTGAGGGCGGCGGTCTCAGTTTGGATTTCTGATGCTGATATCGTAGGCGTACGCAAAATTGCACGGTGATTACGCGTCGATTTCTGGCGGTTTTTCTTGTGAGGCAATAGGTGCGTCTGTAACATACCTCTTCCCTTGCTGATCCTAATATTTAACAGAGGATCTCACGGGGTAGGTTCTTTCTAGTCCGGCGCAAATATATCCCTGAACTCGTATAGCGGCGTTTCTACGTTTATCCCGACCAAAGTCAGTCCACCCCAACTTCACTTTCATCCAAATCTAAGAGGCATAGGACATCCTCGACCCTGATCTCTTCTGGACGGAGGAGCTCCTGCTCGCGACGAAGGACCGACTCTTTGGGTGCGGCTTCGACACGCTCGATAGCACGCGAAGCGGGAACAGCGAACTCACCGTCCACGGGCCTCTTCGGCGGGCACGCGTACTCTGTCCTCCGCGCGGTCGAGTACAACGGCAAGCGCTTCGTCGTGCTGCGCAACCCGTGGGGCGACTCAGAGTGGACGGGCCCGTGGTCTGACGGCGCGAAGGAGTGGACGGAGGAGTGGCTCCCCGCGCTCAAGCACCTGCAGCACTCGTTCGGCGACGACGGAGAGTTCGTCATGGAGTGTAAGCCGGGTTCTGCCAGTGCGAGAGCGAGGCTGATATGTGCGTAGATTCGGATTTCCTGGATAACTGGGACCTGGTGGAGCGGACGCTGCTGTTCGATGATTCATGGGTAATGTCGTCCCAGTGGCTGCAGGTCACCGCGCGCGCGCCCACCGCCGCGTGGAGCTACGGCGACATCTCGTGTGCGTCTCAACCCCAGTATCCTGATAGGTTCCCTGTCTCATTGCGCGTAGTCACCATCTCGATCCCCGCGCCGACCAAGGCCGTAATCGTGCTCTCGAAACTCGACGAGCGCTACTTCACGGACATCTCGGGCAACTCGTGCTGGACATTTGACTTTGTGCTGTTCAAGAAGGGCAAGAAGGGATGGTCGCACAAAGCCGCCTCACGCGGCTCTACCTCCGCAGCGTGAACCTCGAGGCGCAGCTCGAGCAGGGGGAATACGTCGTGCATGTGCGATCCTTCCTTCCTTCCATGTCTCCCGCGTATCTTGATATTCGCGCAGGTTCGATTGGACCGCGAGGTGAATGAAGACGTTGAGGTGGGCGCCCTTCCGTTCCCTACTGGCGCAGCTGGAGCTTATGGGCCGGATTTAGGTATTTCGGCCAGGCAATTGCGACACGCGCAAATTCGCGCGCGTGCAAACCGAGCGCGCTAAGAGCCAGTCCATCGCGTCGAGTAAGCCCAGTCGTGCCCGCTCCTGCATCTGCATCTCGATCTAACCAGACTGTAGATTTCAAACCAAGGTTCGAATTTACCGCGTTTCGTGGTCTTTTGTTTTGTATTGAATTTGCGTTTAGCGCCGTGCTGGAAACCCTCCCGATACCGCTCGAGGTGCTCGCGGGCCAGGATCTGACTGAGCTGAAGACCAAGGCAGAGGAGGTGGGAGAAGCAGCTGCGGGCGGCTGAAGTGGCGTTGAAAAGAAAAAGACTCGGAAAGAGACTGAGTCTGCACCTGAGGCGCCTCGTGAGGATGCGTCTGAGGCGAAAGGGAAGGAGGTGATCTCAGAGGAAACGATAACGACACAGACGGAGACGAAGACAGTGACCATCACCGTCGTTGAAGCACCCGCCCATGGAAAGCGTCAGGCCCAGCCGAAGAAGCCCATCGTTTGTCACCCGACGCCGACGCTGGCCAGTACAACGAGATGGAGGACGAGGGCGAACCGGACTTCGA